>PVKE010023090.1:0-10290 GCA_004027555.1 Craseonycteris thonglongyai
CATGGTAAATATAATCAATTGAAATCATAGATACACAGTGGCACTATACAAGATGAAAGATGATGTCAATTTCATGGGGCCTGGTCCCTTTCTTATGTAATGATAATTTGTACAAACTTCCCCAGTGAACAATTCTACATTCTCCAGCAGAATCTGTACTCAAGGTGATCAGAAAATGTATCCAGACCAAGGAAAGGAGCCAGTAGGGCAAAGCTTTACTCTGCCCTTCTCTCATCTATCTATGGTTATCTATGACTAATTTTATTCTGACTTATTTTATAACTATAAGAAATTTATAAATTCCTGATCTGAGCTATCATTTTGTCTACAAATTTCACACATTTCAAAATTCGACTCTATAACATTTTCTATAAGAAGCAGTTTAAATGTTTTCAAGGCAGTGCCTTCCATTTATGGACAGTTTTACTCAATTCAACACATGTATTATAAAGTATCTTCTAGATGTCAAGTGTCTAGACCCTCTTTACTCAAGATGAGTAAGAAAAGGCCCCTGCCCTAAAAGAGCTCAAGACGCAAAAGTGAAGCTGTGGAACGCATAAACTCTAGTCTTCTTTCGTGTCAGTTTACCTACAGAGCTGTTAGTGATCTCCTGGTTGTTTTACTGTTTCTGGGATGAGCACTAAGGAGAGAGTGGCTACTTCTACTTTGTAGATGAGCCTGATCAACAGTGGGTGGCATTAAAGTAGTAATAAAAGGAAAAAGCGAACCATAGTTGGATAACTTTAGAAAACCTCTGTTGAAGATTTAAAGAATTACAATGCATACAGTTTTGTTTTGTTTTTTAAGGCTCCAGTCTTTCAGTAAAGAAATCTGTTTAGGTTCATTTAATTTTGTGCCCCCCTCCCCCAAATCACAGCCACCTATTTTTAAAAGTAATCATTTTTCATTTACATCTGTTAACACCGTGTGGAAAATCCACCAGAAAAAGCTCCTCTAATCTCGCCACATATTTAACAGTAATAAACTGAGGTTCAGAGACACTTAGGAACCAGTCACACTCATAGCTTTGGCAGAGAGTGCTGGAGTCCAGGACTCTAAATTGTCCCAGTGCTAATCTATGTCCTACAGATCACAGACACCGATGGTCACATTTTTAAAAAATCACATATTTTGGATATTGGTTGGCAATTTTAGCACAGAGCAGGGAGACATCACCAATTCAAGAACTGGCAAAAAATACTAAGGTCTCTAAAGTGAACATAGTCAACAATACAACATGAATTTAAAATAGAAATGCCTGTATTCTCCACCTACAGGAGAGAAAACAAACTATTCACAATGAAGAGACTGGACTAGCTGCTCTCTAGGGAAGTCATGTCCTCTAACTGTCTGTCAGTCTTTCTATGAATGCTATGCTGTTTATCTAAAGTGGATCATCCCAGAGGAGGGGATGAACAACAAAAATAGACAATAACAAAATCATTCTCTGAAAGCCATGTAACTTCACAATGAGTTCCTGAGGGAGCTCATGTCCTCTACACTGGAAGTCTCATTAAAAAGTAGGACAGATTATCATCTACTGAGAAATATACAAGACTATTCCTGCCTAGAGAAAAAGAGATGGACTTGATAAAATTTCAAAGTCATTGCCAACCTTTCCAGACAGCCTATGAGTCAGAGACTGGTCATCCTGTTTGCCTGCTATCCAGAGACACTGCTTCACACTCTACTTCTTTGCCTCACCTTTTGATCATTTTATTGTCTGCTAGCATTTCTGTATGCCCTGTGAGAAGACATGAAAATGAAAGAAGACCGGAAACAAATTATTCTGAATTATTTCTCAGAGAGATTTATTTTTTGAACATAGGATACAATAGAAAAAGATACAAATTGTGGCTGAAATATGATTCGGATTATAGATGTATTTTTGTATTCCATTTCTTGATCAAACAGAAAGAACCCTGACTGTTGGGACGGTAACCACTGACCAAGCTATAGTAGAAAGGAGTTGCTCTAGACAATGTTCTAAACTTAGATTATCAGACCTAATTTTTCTACTCCAAATCAAAATGCATAAAGGTTTGAACTAATTTTTTTTTCTCCCATCTATCCTCCCCTATGTCTCTTTTTATAATCCACTGCTAACAGGAAATGATTCTGAGAAACTTTAGAGGAGTTACAGCCTGCAACTAAATTAACTTCCTTTCCATTCAATTGAACTTCAAATTAAAACAATATGAAATAACCACAACCTTAAAACTGCCCCCGTTTAAAATAAGAATCTGCGTGCTTTGGCTTATTTGAATTAATTAACACTGATGGTCTCCGGATTAATTTTGCTCATTGTAAAACAAGGGGGCAGACTGAGTTTAGCACTTATAATCTAAGAATAATGCCCAAGGTTTAAAGACTTTAATAATTTTTTTAAAGTCAATTTGCACCAACCAAACCTAAATCCTCCTATAAGCACTACCCAGAAGAAAAGCCTCTTAAATTAAGTAGATAATAAGAAAGAAGAAATCGACAACTTTCTGGGCCCCATGTGTACATGAAACAGATAAAAATAATGTTCCTGCAGCTTGTCCTTTTAAATTCCTCCCAACCCTGTATCCTACATCACCCATTCATGGAGAAATAATGCAGTTCTCTATGTACCTTTTGGCTTTAATCCTGCCCTATAGCTAGGTGACTGACAGAACTTCAGGTCAGTCTATACAATTACAGCACAGAGAACATTCCACCAAGGCTCTCTAGTCTCCTCACCAATCATCTATTTCAGTGTAAGAAAGAAAGGAGAAGATTATCACGCTAAGGTCCATCTGATCTACCATCATTACACACAAAGCTTATTATCAACTGGATCTAGCAATATACCAATTGCATTATGACCTCAAAATACACTACATAAAATAACACAATTATAAAATCATTAGCAGGGAAGCCGGGATGGCTCAGTGGGTTAAGCACTCACTTTGCAGCCCTGGGAACCAAGGATCAAATCCCGGCCCCAGCCTGTGCAGACCCATATGCTGAACTGGGGAGTGCCCCCAGTTCAGTTCTCTCTCTGTCTTTGTATCTCTCTCTCTCTCTCTCTCTCTCTCTCTCACTCTGTCAAAAACAATAAAAACAATAAAAAGATAGTCTAAAATCATTAGCCAACTGCACCTAAGTTGGTCCTATCTCTCAAATATTGGAAGGAATACCTAGTTTGATAACTAATTTAAATTATATTTGTGGGGGGGGCTAAAAGATTTTGGACAAACATATAACAAACAAGCAGGACAGCATAACTGTTAAGAGCACAGGCTTTTGTAATCAGGAAAACCCCAGTTCAACTCCTGACCTAGACACCTACTTGTTCTGGGGTCTTGAGCACTGACCCTCAATTTCTTCTTATAAAGCTGGAACCATGGTAGTTCCTCAAATGCTTATTAAATGATAGCTAATTACCATTAAGATAATCATCATTATCTTCTTAACAAAAGACTGCCTAGACCACAGAAAGCCTCTTTTCCATATACAATATACTGCAAACAAAGGAGGGTTTTCTTGTCCTGTGATTTAATATTAAAATATAATGATTTAACAAAAATATACAATGAGATGAAGACCATCTCCATTTTTTAGCACAGTAGACTTAAAGTCACATTCTATAAACCAGAAATCACCTTTTAAAATGCACTGAGCACATAATGCAATGTATTGACAACGTAATGTAGAACTGTACACCTGGAAACTATGTAATTGTTATCAACCAATGTCATCCCAATAAATTTAACAATTAAAAAATATATTTTTAATAAAAATAAAAATAATGCATTGACCTTGTATATTTATTTTCAACAATACTTTCTAGCTTTGCCAGCTATACCATGGAGAGCACCCCTCCCACGTGATGGGGTTTTGTTTCACCCTAACACTGATAGTGGAGGGAGGGGTGAAGTAGAATAAAATCTCACATCTCCTTCTGAAAGATAACCCTGGGGAGAATGGAACAGGGAGGGAAAAAATACAGTTAGAATCAAAGTAAGAAGTGCCTGAACTCTCTCTGTTTTTGTTCTTTGGGACACCACTTGTTATTCGTGCAAGAAGAGGCAGTCTGGATGGGGGTGGAGAAAGAGCACTAGAGGAGAAATCACTACAAATTATAAACAACAACTCATGCTTTTCAATTGACGACTTCTCTTGGTACTTCCCAGGGGAGCCAATTTGTGTTAGTTGCTGAGGTGGGTTCGGTCACATAAACCTCTGCACCAATGCCCACCTGTGCTACACCTACCTCTGATGAAGTGACAAAGCCTTCATTAATGAGTTTTGTGACCAATCAGCCTACAACTCTAGAGTCCTGCTAAGGACCCTAAAACATATGTCTTAGGATAACAGGCAGGGAAACCATTGCCTTATTAGAAACTATGACAGTTTAAAATAATGATTTGGTTTATTCTTTCTTCTCTTTTCCTTTGCTCTTTATCACCTGAGGCAACAGTGACTACCGTACATGGTTGTATAAGTTCTAATGCATTGCTCCTCCACCTGCTGGGCCCAATTGTTATCTTAAGTGGGAGAAGGGATGTCGCAGGGAGCAGATTATAACTTCAGGCCAAAGAACAAATTACCAGAATTAGTAAATTCTAGAGTTATTGTCTCCAGTAGCAGTGGGAGACAGAGCTCACAATAGTTCTACAAAACAAAGCAGAGTTCAGCAAAATCTGGAAAGTTGATTGGCCACATTGTTCTTGAAATAAAATTCTTCATGGTATTTTCACTGCTTCAACGTACAGAGCTCAGGATGCCTGGTAAATCTATTTAGTGTATCCTCGAACATACTGACACCAGTTTTGCTGTTTGGTGGTGAATACTGCTCATCCTCACGGAGGCATGCCTACTGGGTTCCTTTTACCTATTAATCAAGCAGCAAATGTTGGTTAAAGCCTATTATGAATAGAACACCGTATGTGGCACTCTGGAAAGAAAAGAAATTGCCTCAAAGCCCTTGACTTTGAAAAGCACAATAAATAAGATTAACACATGCAGTGATACTACATGTGAAAAATAATAAACTAAGAAAGCCTTAAGAAATTCTGAAAAAGAAGACAAAGAGATAAATTCAGGGAAGGCTCCCTAGAGAAGATCAGAGATGAGTTTAATTTTTTAAATGATGAGACTTACGTTGGAGAAATGGCTAAAAAATACAAAAGCAAAGCCTTCGAAGTGGAATATACAAAATGTGAAACCTTAAACTGTAAGACCCAATGATTTAGAAGATACTCAGATTCCCCTAAAGCTCAAATCTTCATGAAAACAATCCAAGGAAAATAAAAGGTAGAGTTCCCTAAATTTTGTATACACTAAATTATCCATGATTCTGTATTTGTGAATGAGATTAGTGGCGACTGATTAATTATTTCACCTCAGTACAAACAGAATAGAATGGTACCTTGTGGCCTAGTGATACAAAAAATAAATAAATAAATACTGGAATGAAGGCTCTCCACCCCATCCCATCCTCTTTCTGTTGCAGGCAATAGCAGTTTTCTCCATGAAATTAGAATTGGAGAAGATAGCCAAGGCAAAACAGAATCAAGACAGACAGGCACTCAATTTCTTTCAAATCCATTACACAAATGTACCAAGATGTCCAGAAGGTGTGAAATAGGCTTAGTTGCAAAATTCAGCACCATTTGTGATGTTTGCATCAACAAAAGCACCTCAATCTGACCCTGAAGTGTGCACTGGGGGGTGTGAGTTATGTCTTCAGGATCTGCCCTTCCCAATAACTTTCCTGGGACACCTCTGAGGTGGGAAGAACTTGGAGTTATTGGAGGGGAACTGTGCACTCTGCTCACACACTTCACCCCATCATGGAATGAGAAAACTGTACAGCTGAAAAGAGAGAGCATTTAGTTGTAATCTTTACCTAGAAGGGTCCTTGGAATTCACTCATTCATTTATTCAACAGACATTACTAAGTGCCAGACATCACTGTACTTGGCACCAAGGACATAGTGATAAAAATTACAGGTGTGTTTCCTGCTCTGAGCAATTTACAGGAGAGAAAGCAGATAATGGGAAACTGGAAATATACTTACGACATGCTAAGGACAGAAAATTTGGGTGTACTGTGATTTCATCACCTCCTCTTCACCCAATTGGTAAGGGAGGGGCTTCCACCCCAGAAATATGAGGATGGCTAAAGACAGGATACACAACACAAGAACATAAGATCCACACTAGTTCATTTGTCACTTATACTCACAGCACAGCAAAGGACACTGCACGCCACATAGGGCTACATGGCAGCTGCACTCGGCAGCAGAGTGAGCAAGCAGAGGCTATGGGAGACAGGAATTGTAGTAAGAAGGGAGTGAGGTGACCCCTAATTGCCACAAAAGGACATGACTGGCTTGCTTGAATAACTCCACAGGACTGCAGGGAACCACATAGAGCTCACTACTGAAGGCAAATTGAACACTGTGCTTGGACCTCGTGGTAAGGGGGGTTGTTTGGCACCATACCTTATCCAACGTAGCATAATGGGGAGGGAACCTACAATTAGGGCATTTGCAGCCCTCCTGGTTTTACCAGAAGTCAAGGCCATACATAATAATGGACCTTATATATTAGGAACTCATAAAACTATTCAAGGTCCAACCCTGGGATTACTTATGATTCAACCAGAAAGCTGTAGTTGGTGGGACCCTAGAGCCAAAAAACTCCTTTTACCCTTCCACTCCTCCTATAATCTACATGGCAAAAGTTGTCCCATCGTATAAAGGGTTCTGTAGGGTCACCCGTTTGTGTCACAGTTCCAACACCAATGCCAGGCTCCTGAAAAAATACACTGCACTTGTTCTGAGATGTCATACCCCTTTCCCAAGCTCAGTACTTGGCAGGGCAGGTGAGGGCAAGGGCTTTTGGAAGCAGCCACACCAACAGTTGTACTCAATACAAATTAATGAAGACAAAGCCCACTTACATTAGTGAACACAAGTTCACTAGAACAGAACCAAAGTTACAAAACTGCAGATAATGTTGGGCCCTCCTGAGAATTCAGACAGCTTAGTAGATGCAGAGGTACCGGTACACAAAGGACAAAGGATGTTTTGCCTAACAGGTTTGCTGAGAAGTAACCCAAAGCAGGAACTTGGAAACTAGATGCGACAGGAAGAACTCCCATTTGCTAGGGTTGAGCCCACTGTTATCGCTAGAACAGGAAGCCACATTCCTGTCCTAAACACAACCTTATCACCAGTGAACGTAAGGAGGAGAGGGAGAAAGGGCAAAAGGGAGAAAGAGAGCAAGAAAGATTGATTTGGAGACCTTAAATCTCTTGCAGAGTATACTTTGCTTCCCCCCAGAAAGCTATTAGTAAGCCCCGTGAAAGCAGACTGTTTTTTTTTAACTGACAAATAATTAACATACAATATCCTAGTAGTTTCAAGTGTACAACATAGTGATTCTATATTTATATACATTACAAAATGATCCCCATGATAAACCTAATTACCACCGGTCACCACATAAAGATACTACAATATTATTGATATTCCCTATGCTGTACAATATATCCCCATGACTTATTTTATAAATGAAAGTTTGCAAGTTTGTACCTCTTAATCCCGTTCATCTATTTTTGTCTCTCCTCCTCTCCTGGTAACCACCATTTTGTTTTCTATACCTAAGTCTGTGTCTGTTTTGTTTTGTTTATCTGTTTTTTAGATTCCACATGTAAGTGAAATCATGCTTGTCTTTCTCTGTCTGACTTATTTCACTTAGCGTAATACATCCTAGGTCCATCCATGTTGTCACAAACGGCAAAATTTGATTCATTTTTATGTCTGAGTAATATTCCATTGTATATATATACCACATCTTCTTTATCCATTCAACTAACAATGGACACTTAGGTTGCTCCCATATCTTGGCTAGTGTAAATAATTCTATAATGAGCATAGGAATACAGAAATCTCTTAAAATTAGTGTTCTGATTTTCTTCAGGTAAAATACCCAGAAGTGGAATTGCTGGATCATAAGGTTGTTGTTCTATTTTGAATTTTGGGGGGAACTTCCATAATGTTATTCATAATGGCTACACCATTGACATTCCCAACAGTGGACAAGGGATCCCTGTTTTCCACATTTTTTTTCTAACTGGTTATTTTTTGTCCTTTTGAAAACAGCCATTTAACAGGTGTGAAGTGATATCTCATGGTTGTTTTCATTAGCATTTTCTAATGATTAATGATGCTGAGCACCTTTTCAAGTGTCTATTGAACATCCTTATGCCTCCTTTGGAAAAATGTTTATCCAGGTCTCCACTCATGTTTTAACTGGTTGTTTGTTCTTTCCTGATATTAAGTTGTCTTTCTATATTTTGGATATTAACCAAAATATATAACATCCAAAATATAGAAAGCAGGCTCTTAAGAGACATAGGAAGTAGAATCAGGTACCTTTACACGGGATTGTCTACAGAAGGAAACTCTGAAGTGTGAGAGTTTGGCAATCTAAAAGATTTATGCAAGAAAATGGTCAGTTTCTGGTTAGAAGAGTGCTAGCTGGTGTCTCTCTAACTTGCCCCCTCTTCTTCCTCAAGCCCCTGCATGGCCAACAGCTTCCTCAGCTGGTGGGGGTTCAGGCTCAGTCAGCACATGCCTGGGAGGGTGCTGGCAGGTGACATGGGAGGGGCCAGAGCCTGGACATCCCCCAGATTTCTTTCTTTTTTTTTTTTTTAAGATTTATTTTATTGTTTTTGACAGAGAGACAGAGACAGAGAGAAGGGGGAGGGCCCAGAACAGTCTCCATAGTTTTCAACATGGTTTCATTTCACACAGGTTGGCAGGGGCCACGTAGGGTGGGAACAGGGCTGGTGGCCTCCTTCATGGGAGGCACAACCCCGTGAGCTGGGGGCCAAATGAGGGGCCTCCCACATGGGAAGCTCACCCAGCAAGAACCAAACTGGGGGCCTCCTGCATGGGAAGCACACCCCAGGTCAGCATATGGGTCCACCTGGGCTGCGGCCGGGACTCAATCCTTGGACCCCAGGGCTGCAAAGCAAGCACTTAACCCCTGAGCCATCTGGCCTCCCCTAACCTCCAGACTTCTGATTCCTATTCTCTGACAGTGTCCACACCTGGGTGTACAGCAAGTCTCCAAATAACATGTTTTTCTTCAACATCATTTTGTAATACTATGTGCATCAGTCCTCACTTTCTTACCTTGGCCGAATTCTAGGTGAATATACACCAAAACCCAACAAACATTAAAAATTCATTTCTAAGGGTAGAAGGAAGATATTTGAAAGTCACACTCAACTGACTGTTAGTAAAGTGTAAATAGAAAGCCCATGGATGGGTACATTTTCGCTTCCTTGCCAGGCTCATTCAAAAATCATGACCATATTCTCCTTTGCTACAGACCAAATAATAATGTCCCAACCACTTTCCTCTAGAGCAGACTGAAAGGACTGCCGAAAAGCATGTGGGTGTCATCATAATCCCTATGGTTTCTGCCCAGACCTCTCAGAAACTTTATTCTTTCTGCTTCTTTTTTCACCAGACAGAGGAGCACTGAACTAGGTGAGAGAATGAAGCACTGTGCAAAAAATAATCAGTTAAGGAGTTAGCTAATTAAATACATTTTGATTATAATTACATTAGAAATATGCCTGGGGGGTCGGGGGGCGGGAGGATGACTGGAAAAAATACAACAGTGTATTAACAAAGGAAGAAAGAAAAGAAAGGAAATCTTTATTAGAGCTTGTTATTATTAATCAGATTCTACGCGTGCTTGTAATCAGAATAGAACTGCTTCATGTATGTTTGTGCATGTGTGCCTGTTTATACCTTTATTTTCTAACTTTATTGATGAGATTATGGTACATAAATATAAATATTTAAAACCTACATACATCAATAAATAGAACACTCCAAAACAATAGGCCACCATAGAGCTATTTATTATGCAGGAGAAAGAGCTTGAGTTAGAAGCAGACATACTCAGGCAAGGCTCTTATTCTGTGTCCTTGGACAAATCATACACACTTTGGGCCTCAGTTTTCTCACATGTAAAAGATAAAGGTAATGCCAGCTACCCCACAGCATTTTCCTCAGGATTGAATGTTATAACACCCATGAAAGTACCTCACCCAGTACTGGTGTTTGAAAATACTCAAAAATGTTTATTTCCTTACCTTTTATACAATTCCTCTTTTCAATGCAGAGATTCCATCCTCTATTTTGATTCAGGGCTCTTTGCAGAAATTAGATTGTGGAGGGCTTAACAACAGACAAAAACTTATCAGACAGCTGTTTCTAGATCTGTGTTTGC
>PVKE010023090.1:10390-25073 GCA_004027555.1 Craseonycteris thonglongyai
AAAGAGAAAGTCTCTATCACTAAAATCATACACTAAAATCACAAAATATGGGGGAAATGTTTAAGAAAGTGATAGGTACCAAATTCAGTGCTCTCAGACACATGTTTGCTTACTTCTAGGAGTCATCAATGACTAGAAGCCATTCCTCTTGGCCTACCCAATAAAACCTGTCTTTATAAGGGCAGAGGAGCAAGAGAGCCACTGCCAAGAGCAGCAGCAGCACCCACCGCAGATAAAGGGCCTCCACAGAGGAAAAGAGGAACCTCTTCAGGTGTGTCCTGGTACCTCACAGGCTGAGCAATTTACAGAGCATCCACAAGGACCACCTGACTAGAGGGATGCTTGCAATGTGATCCCAAGTCTCCAGTACAGCCTAGCTTCCGGTGAAAGGTTAGAAGCCTAAGATCTAGTCTTGGCTCTTCTTCCAGTTCCCTAAGGGAGAGGAGGCAAGTATTCTGGGTCCTCCACTGAGAGTTGTTCTGTTAAAAGTTTTCATCTGAGTTCTCAAATCATGCTGAAATTGTATGCCAAGTTTTGTCTATGGGCAGATGTTCATTTTCTCAAAAAGAACATGGTCCAAAAATATGTATATTAAGAAGTAAATTAAAAATTCATAACTTCTGTTTCAGATCCCAATTGTCAGAGCAAGTTTTTCTGATTGTAAAAGAAATACACACTCATTGAAGAAAACTTGAAAAATGTAACCAAAAATAAAAGTCTCCTATAATTGGGCCATCCAGAGATCACCGTTGCTATATTGTATTTCATATATATGACGGTATTTCAGTGTTATGTTCTGCTACATTCTACATCTTCACACATTAGTAATTTTTCAAAAACAGTACTTTTAATAGTCAAGTACTATTTCATCATAAGTTTCAAATATATTTTTACTCCCATTGTTGAACATTTATGTTGTTTTTAATGTTGTGCCATTTATAACTAATGATGCTGTGAATATTCTTGAAAGTGAATTTTTTTCCTATTCTATTTTTGGGAGTAATAGGAAGCTATTAAAAGTTTTATGAGCAAGAAAATAGCAAAATCAGCCTTTGTCTCATGACAGTGTAGGAGATAAATCAAAGTGGGAGAGGCATGGTGATAAGGTAGAAGGCTATTATCAGAGAACCTGAACTAAAGAAGAAATAGTGAGGCTAGAAACAGACCCAGATACAGAACACATGCTAAAGGGAAATCACTATGAGTCAGTGGTTCAGAGGGAGAGAGGAGAGTCTCAGATTAAACTGAGATTTCTTGGCTTCATGACTGCAGGATCAAGTATACCATAAACCAAGGTGGAAAAGTAGGACTGAGGAGACTAATGCAGTGAAGACTTTTTGCACTTTCTCACGACACAGTTGAGCCATTAGGAATAAGAGGTAGAGATTTTCTCAAAGGGGTATTTATTTATCATTCAGGTTCCTACATGTAGTTTTGAAACAGTAACTATGGACTTAGATTTAAAATGTCATCTTCTACTTAAATATTTGTCATGTAAAAATATCTACATCAGTCTTTACTTTTATATGTTCTTTCTAAAAACCATCTTGCCAAGCAAAGGTACAGATGCATTTCTTGTAAGAGTTTTTGAAAACATCACTTTTACTTATTCCAGAATACCAAAGACAAATAAAAAATGTAGATAGTGGCCGATTGGCAGGGAGGCTGCAGATATTAGTTATTTTAGAATGAGGCTACTATTATTTTATAGCCAACATCCCTAGTGTCATAAATCTCTTCAACAAATATTTATTGAAAGCCTTTTTCATGTGCCAGGTACTGGTACTAGGTGCTGATGTTTTTAAGCTAAAGAAAACGGACATTAAGCTCAGAGAAATGTAATCGATCCCAATCTTTCCTTATAAGTGGAAATTAAAGGAACAAAGAAGCTAACCAGTTTCTTCTAACCTTTAATCCTCTAATTTCACCTTCTAATTCTTTCCTTCATAGTAACATACTGGGCGAGAGGAAAATTGACTTGTTACTTTGAGAGCAAGAGAAGCATAATCCCACCCTCTTCCCCTCACCACACCCACACCCCCCCCCCCACACACACACACAATCCTTATATAATAATTCTGAGATCAAGAGAAAAAACAAAAACAGGAGAATGTTTTAACAGCCACAAGTTTTACCTGTGCTAACCCAGTTTTCAGATAAGACAGAACGAAATGTGATACAGGCAGTTCAATGTTTCATTTCAAATAAAACATGGCACTGAAGTGGCCTCAAACTGAGTTATACACTGCACTAGGCTATATGTTTACTATAAAGTAAAAGCCACAACCGCTGCTGTAAAGAAACTGAAATAATTTGAGAGAACAGGACAGTAGTCGAATGGCAAAGCACCTAGAGACCACAACCTATTCCCTAATTTCAGGAAAAGAAGAAACCTGAGCAGAATTCTGAAAAACAAGGTTTAGAAAAGCAAAGAGGATGTAGAATAAAAAACTGATTCAAGGGCAATTCCTGGGTGAAAGTGCATAAGGAACGACACAGAAGCAAGAATAAGTATAGGGAGCTCCCAAATTGGGAAATAGTAAGTAGCCCAGAGAGAAAGATCTCACTGATACTCAGCAAGCCAGGCTCCCCCAACAGGAGAAACACTGAAGTTCATTTGCACTGCAATGTGGTCTAGAAATTCTCCACATGGAAGCCAGCATTGAAACTGTGCTCTGCAGATTGCTAAAGAATATTACCTGATAAAACAAAAATCAGGAGAAGATGGGAAATCAAATGGCCTCTAGTTGTGCATAACTTTAGTGGAACACTGACAGAAGACCCTGGAGATTCTAGGGTGAGGTGTTTGTCACTAATCCATATCTAATTCATTTACTGTTTATTTATTAACATTGGCTTATGTTACAAAATTTTCTGGGCAAATATGTGTGTAGGAAATAAACTACAATCTTTTAAATTTGGCATTTTCTTCAAAGTGTAGAATTATAGCTCCCTGGAAAAAGAATTCTCACAGATCTGCAGATCTTTTAGAATGGCATGGGTTCATCACTCACCCAAGAAGAGTGTTAGCTGCATGGCCTGAAGGAATTCTATTCTTCTCAGACCTACAGCTGACTAAGTATATATTGGTACGGTAAATTTACCAAACACAACCAGGAACCAACGTAGAAAAAAAGATGAGAACTCAGAAAATGGAATTGTGTCAGATAAACCAGAATCCCCCATCTGATTCTGAAAGAAAATGAAACTGCCCCCCCTTCCAAAAAACAAAAGTATTTAATTGTTAACTAAGATTCTTTAAAAAAGAAAAGATGTCATTCAACCTAATTGGCATATTCCCTCTCTACTTATTTTAGGTACACATTTTTCAGATATCCTTCCATAGCAAGCTGAGAACTACAATAAACAGAGAAGTTATTACTTATGATACAATTTGTTTATTTCTAACAGTTTCACCTAGCTCAAAACGTCTCTCTCACTGATTTCCCATGGCAAGCTCCTTTCTTCATACTACTGGGAATTTTGTTTATTAATATTTATGAAGTATAGACTATAATACATACACAGATCTTGATGGTAAGGTGGTGAATAAAATAATTCCTACCCTTATGGAGCTGTTGAAGAAGACAAACCAGTGAAAAGAAAATTGAAGTCCAGTATGATAATTATAACACTAGGGATAAAAAAGCTATTTCACTTATAGCTTTCACAGCGGTGGGATCAAGGAAGGCATCTTTCAGAGTTAGTTTCTTTGCAAAAAGGAGAGTAAGGATTGGACACATGGGAAAATGGGAAAATATTCTAAGTAGAGGCAACACTTATTCAGTCTTAGAACCTATAGAGAATGCATCTATGTTAAGGTGGGGAGAATTCCTGACAAGGTGAGCAAGCACTGAACCATTCATAACTTTTAAGTCATATTAAGAAGTTTAGACTTAATTCTGAGAGCAATGGGGAGTCACTAGTTTTAAAAATGAGAAATGGCAAGAATAACCACTCTGGATGCCATATGAAAAACGAATAAGAGAAGGCCGGCTTGAGGCAGAGAAACCAGTTAACACACTGCAGTTGAAGACATGATGAAGACCTGAACCAGAGTATGGCCATCATAAATTGGGAAAAGTACAGGGATTCAAGAGTGGTAGAATCCACAGACCCTAACAGTATATTCCATTTGGAGTGGGGAAAGAAGAGAGTCGAGCATGACTTCCAATCATTTATCACTAATATAGAGAATCCAGGCAGAAATGCAGATAAGGTGGAAAAGGGTTCTATTTAGGGTCCACTGAGTTTCCAGTGACTTTCTTTAGAAAAATCTAAGGAAAGATGTGCACTAAATTACATGGCAGAGAGAGATCTGAACTGGCCATGTAGAGTTGAAATAATCAGCACATGGGTATTTCTTGATCACATGGGAATATGTGAGCATGCCCAGTTAGAATGTGTGAAATGAAAACAGATATTCTAAAGACACTGGTCTCAGGGCACTGTCTCAGAAGATAACTTCAAGATCCATGTTACCTTAAATTGGAGGGATCTACCCCTCTTCCAATACATTGGAATAGTTAGTACATCCTATTAGCTCATTTCTGACTGGGAATGAAGATAAGATCAAAACCTTGAAAGGCAGTGAGTCAGGCAAATGTTGATGGGGGTAGAGAAATACAAGATGAAGATAGAAAGCAGGGCATTCAAAATTGGTTCTAGACAACGAGGGATAAAACCATCACAACTGGGATTCCTAGGCAACTAAGGAACAACTTAAAAGTCAGTGACTTCTACAGAGAATAAGGAGTATGTGCTCTTTAAAGACTCCACGACCTCAAGTAAGAAACAACCTAGGAAAGATCATTCATGTTCCATGGTAGTTTCAGTCTCTCGTGGAGCTATCTAGACTGGTTGTTTTCGATTTTGGCTGCATTATCACTTGGGAAATTTTTTAAATACACGGGTTCAGACGTCCTCTAGACCCTTGTTATTCAAATTGTGGTCAATTACCAGCATCATTAGGATCCTGTGGAAGTTTGCTAATAACAATCTCAGGCCTCACTTCAGACCATGGAACAAAATCTGTATTTTTCTAAGATTCTCCAGGAGGTTTATATGCAGGTTAAAGTTTGAGACACTATCTCAGAATAACGTGAGGAGCTTGTTAAAACATAAACTGCTCAGTCAGGAGTGGAGCTTGTGAATTTGCATTGTTAACAAGTTCCTAATTGATTCTGCTGCTGCTGCAGGTCTGAGATCATATTTTGAGAATTGGGGCCATAGACCAATTAAATAAGAATCTCCCTAGGTGGGACCCAGACATCAGTATATCTAAAAGCTCTAAATAATTCCAACTTGCAGCCAATGTTGAGAACCACTGGTAAAGATATTTTTCTGCTCCTGATTACATAAATAAGGAAATGAATGTGAGAAACAGCTATCTTCTAAACACCAGCATAACCTCATGATTAAAGTGTTCTTTAATATAGGATAAATTTTGATTAATCAAAGGAGAAAAGAAAATGCTACTTCATCTTTAGTGACTCATTTCCAAAAATATGTTTGGTTATGGCTGAAAAAAGAAGATAACCATAAGTAACCATTACCTTAATCATCAAAGCAACCATCAACTCAATTTATTAACTTAATTTTCTTGTGATTCTTATTTAATTGTGTATTGGCATTTTATAGGCCAAAATATTATATATATTTTGTTATATAGTTTAATAGAAGCAATGCTGAATAAATCATCTTTCCATTCAGCCTGTGAAATCAATTCTTCTTTTCTCTTGCTCTAAGTTTATTTTTACCTTCCTTTTCAAGATTCTTGAGGTGAGAGTTTAGATTAGTTGAGATGTTTCCTTACTTGCCATATGAACATTTAGTGCTATAAATTTCCCTCTCAGAAATTTAGCTGTCCCACAAGTTATATGTTGCATTTTTACTTATATTCAGTTTGATGTACATATATAAGAGATGCCCAGAAAATATCCAGCCATGTAGCCATTCTTGTTTTATTGACAATAGCTGGATTTTTTTACATGCATACACACATCATATGTATATTTTTTGTTTCCCAGAGATATCCTCTTCAACCCATAATTTCTTTAAAGATGTATTGTTTAGTTTTCAAGAATTACTGATTGTTACTGATTTCCAGTTTAATTCCATTATGCTTGGAGAACCACATCTGTATGATTTTAATTATTTTTACATTTGTTGAAGTTTTTGTATGTCTTAGGATATGGTCTATATTGAAATAAATTTTGTACATACTTGAAAAAAATGTGTACTTTGCTGTTGGGTGGAATGTTCTCTAAATTTTGATTAGATCCTATTGGTTGATCATGTTGTCAAGTTGTTCTATATCCTTGACGATTATCTAACTAGTTGTTTTAGCAGTTACTGAGAGATGTGTGAAAGTCCTCAAATATAATTGTGAAATATCTTTTTCTCCTTTCATTTCTATCAGTTTTCACTTCCATATTTTAGGCTTTATCATTTGCTTCATACACACTTAGGAATGTTATGTCTTCTTGATAGATTGACCCTTTACCATTTCTTAATGACTGTCTTTGGTCATATTCTTTGCTCTGACATCCATTTCATCTAATATTAATATTACCACTCCTGCTTTCCTTTGATTAATGTTTACATGATACATATTTTTAACCCTTTATATTAAAAGTGCCTCTAGCACTATATTTGAAGTGAATTTCTTATAGACAGTATATAGTTGGGTCATATTTTTTATTCCACTATGTCAATCTCTGCTTTTTAATTGACGATTCTGAACCACTTACATCTAAGGTAACAATTAACAATGCTATGAATTAAATATTGTTTTAATTTTTGTTTTCTGTTTACATTGTTTGTCACTCCTTTTGTCTTTATTATCCTGTCTTCCTGTAGGTTATTTGAAGATTTTAAAAATCCATTTTGTTTTATCTATAGTGTTCTTGAATGCATCATTTTTTCACAGCTGTTTTGGTGGTTATTCTAGTATATATATACATACACATATACATACACACACACACATATACATACATTCATACACACACACACACACACACATAACTTACCACAATCTATTTGTGGTGTCATTTTACCAATTCAAATGAATTATAGGAACTTTACCTACCTTAAAAATCTTTTTACTCTCCTGCATTTATAATTGTCTTAAATATTTCCTCTCTATACATTTAGAACCACATCAGAAAATTTTATCAACCATCAAATATAATTTAGAAAACTCAAGAGGAAAAGGAAAGTCTATTGTGTTTATACATATTTTTGCTTACTATGTTCTTTTTTCCTTCCTAAAGGTTTAAGATTGCATTATCTCCTTTCTGTTTAGAGCATTTCCTTTAGTCACTCTTTTAGGGGAGGTCTGCAACAGATCCCTTTGTTTTTATCTAAGAATATCTTGATTTCCTCTTTATTCTTAAAGAGGGCATTTTTACTGGGTATTGGATTCTGAGTTGATGATTCTTTTCTAACAGTACATGAATAAAAGAATGTTATTTCATTATGGCCTCCATTGTATTTTTTATGAGAAAGCTGATGCCATTCATTTCTTCTTATTAATATGGTGTCCTTTTTCTCTGGCTGCTTTCAAGATTTTCTTCTTTCTTTCTTTACTTTTCAGATGTTTAATTATGAAGTGTCTTAGTATGGATTTCTTTGGGGTTATTCTGTTTGTGGTTCACTCAGCTTCTTACAGATGTGGGTTTATGTCTCTTGCCACATTTAGGAAGTCTTAAGCCATTATTTCTTCAAGTACATTTCAGCCATTCCTCTTTTTCTTTTTCTGAACTCTAATAATGTGAATGTTACGTCTTTTGTTATAACTACACAGGTCCCCGAGACTCTTTGTTATTCCAGTATATTTTCTCTCTGAATTCAGATTGGATATTTTCTATTGTTTTGTTTTCCAGTTCACTGATTTTTGTCATTGTTGTTCTCTTATATTCTGCCCATTCACTCAGCTTTTTGTTTCAGTTACAAGCTTTTATACATATTTTTTTAACTGAGGATATTTTTTTCATTTGTTTTCAAAAGAAGTTTAGAACTGCTCATTGTAACATTTTTTTACCATGCCTATTTTAAAATCTTTGTCAGATAATTGTGTGTGTCATCTCAGTGTTGGTATACATTAACCGCCTTTTATTTTCAGTTTAAGATCTTCCTGTGGCAAGTAATTTTTCATTGAAACCCACACATTTTTTATAAGACTCTGTATTTACTTAAGCCTTTTGTTTTAACTATATTTCTCTGATACCACCCTGATGCTGTGTTGTGATTACCACGTGGAGGCAGGAGTTCAGGTTTCCCATTCAGCATCTTAGGGGGAGGCTCCTCACTTACTGGGTAGTGAGGGTTCTGAAAATTCCAGCTCCCAATATGATCTCCACCAAGGTGGACAAAGCCTTATTATTGCTGAGCCATGGTGGAAGTCCTGATTGTTCATTACACCTCCTCCGATGACAGCCCAGTGAGGACAGGGAGGAAGAACTTCTTATTGCTAGGGACAGGTTAGAAGATCAAGCTTTCCATGAAGTTTTTACTGACAATGTGGAGGATGAAGCGATCCAAATGGGAATAAAAGTCCTGGTCCTCTACTTGGCATTTTCTGACATTATCCCAGTGGAGGTGTTGAAGTAGCTCATTTAAAGCTTCACAAAGATAAAAATCTAGGCTTCCCACTTGGCCTTTGTTGGCATTGGTGGGGGTAGGTCTACAATAGAATAGTTATTGTCTAAACATTTTCTGTCTTGCTAGACTGCCACTTTCCTCATTCATTGGCTAGAGAAAACTCGCTAGCTTTAGTTGTTGTTGTTGTTGTTTTGTTTTGGGTTTTGTTTTGTTTTTTTGGTCTGTGCACATTGCATTCTTCAGGTTGCCAGCTTCTTCATCTCTAAGTCTAAAGTACATGAGGCAAAGAGAAACTCAAGGGAAGTTACCACCATGTTTTTCTTTGAGATTGAAGATCCCTAACCAGCCTGCCTTTTTCTCTTCACCTTTACGTGTCTATATATGAGTGTATGTATGTGTATGTGTGCATTCCAAGATTTTATGTTGCACTTAAGATGAAAAATAAGGAAATTATGTGTACTCCATCTTCATGAAAACATAATTCTCAATTCTTTAATATGATAAATGAACTAACGAGCATGAGAAAAAGTTATCCCTTAGAGAACAGAGATTATCTAAAAACATTAACAAGTCACTAACAATCACTAAAATACAATAAAAGAATGAGGAAGTTTTCAACAAGCAAATCAGGAACAAGTGCAAAACAAAGTTCTAGATATTATCTAAGGCAGGAAAACCTATACCTCATATACTTAGGCTCACACGACAAAACGTCAGAGATTTTGGGAATCCTCAGCACTCGATGTCTGAGAACAGGTCATATGATGAGCCTAAGAAAGCTATGTAGCCCCTCCTCACCAAATACCATTATTGTGAGATCTGAATGAGTTGATAAATGTATATAATTTATAACAGGGCCTGGCTTACACTTAGGGATCAATAAATGTTAATAATATTATTAAATATAGATAGAAAGATAGATAGGTAGATAGATAGATAGATAGATAGATAGATAGATAGATAGATAGATAGATAGATAGATATAGATCCTAAAATAAGGGCTTCTGAGATAACAGAAGTCTGTCCCGTGTAATTCTGAGGCAATAATTCTCCAAGGCTTACACATCAATGTTGATGACAACACTATTATAATTGTTGATCTTAACGTGTGGAACACACTCTGCCAGTTGTTAGGAATTTTAAGCATTTCAGGTTAAAGTTTTAACCTGTTTAAGCTCATAACCAGCATTATTAATGTAGTTCAGAAAGAAATATTGAAAAAGAGATATACACCGTGGAGGAGAGTAGTCTATATCCAATCACTTAATTCTGGTTTAGGAGCAGATACTAGTATACCTGTCTAATAGATACTAACCTTTCCCAAACATATTGTAATATAAAGTACTTCAAAATCATCAAGTCTAATATTAAACTTTTGCCCTTCCTGTTAAAACCTACTCTTACTCCAGATTTCTTCATTTCAGTATTTCCCTAATGAATCATCAGCCTCCAAGAAAACCAAGACAGAAATCACGATCATCCTTTATTCACCATTTCTAAAACATCACTAAATTTACTGACTATATATCCAGAGATACTTTGACTTTGCTCCTCCTATCTCTCCCCACTGTCATTTCTTTAGTATATTACCACCCACCTGTTCCCTCTTCCTACTCCCATCTGACCCAGTCAGTCTGTCCAGCCTCAACCTCTATTCCCTTCCATCTCCTCACCTAGCTCAGGGTGGCAGTCAGATTTTGTAGTTTGCTCCTTCCGTTACATCCCCCACATCACTCCCAACTCAATGCCTTACACACATGGTTCCCATTGTCTGGAATGCCTTCTCCCTCTTCCCATTTTATCCAACCTGGTAAGTTCCTATTCATCCCTGAAAATTAAGTTGAATAATGCTTTCATCTTCATTTTTCTCAATAAATTTGAATCCTATGATCTATTATAGTTCTTTTTCTAGTATCTCTGTCTTCTCCCACTAGGCTGTAAATTCCTCAAGGACAAGTTCATGCATTATTCATCTTTACAGCCTTCAAATTTTTTAAAAGGTGGACTATGAACTCTAAGAAACTTAAATTCAAACTTTAACATTGACATTTCCAAACTGTGTCACCTTGAATAGTGTACTTTATTTCTTGTCAACTAATGGGACTGAGAATAAATTACAGTTTGCAGGGATTTTAATCATGTCAAACTTCAGGTTAGATGAGTGAGACAGGAAGCCACAAACGGCCCAAAGCTAGTGGCCTATGAATAATCTCAAGTGCCTTTCAAATATATATAATTATCACTTGTATGTGTGGGAAGAGCAGAAAAGTTTGAGAAACTAAATTTTTTAACATAACATATTATGCATATGAAATTATGGATGATAATACCTAATTCAGAAGATTATTAGAGGGACTTATATATGTTAAAAGGCTCAACTAGCACAAAGTCTGGGACATGATTGGCATTCAACAAAATTAGTTTTAGCCATATTCTCTTTATTTTTTTTCCTTAAAAATCTTTTGCTATTTTTCTTTTTTCTTTATGGTTTTACTCTTTTTTTCTAAATATTCTTCAACAATTCCTATACTTCTACTCCTCTCCTTTCTATTTCTTTAATTTTTTTTTTTTTTTTGCACAGCTTATTCTTCCCTTTTATCTTTATTCTATCCTCATTCAGACTCAAGAATATATATTTTAGGGTATGCCAGGATGGCTCAGCAAGTTGAGCACTCATCTTGTAGTCCTTGGGTCCAAGGATTGAATCCCGGCCCCAGCCCATGCAGACCCATATGCTGAACTAGGATGAAACCCCAGTTGAGTTCCTGCCCCAGATGTGCTTCCCATGCGGGAGGTCCCCACACCAGTTCCTGCCCTGTACAGACCCGTGCCTACCTGTGAAGTGAAAGTATATAAAAAACTAATACAGTGCAATTATGGAGACTGCTCTGGGCCCTCCCCCTTCTCTCTGTCTCTGTCTCTCTGTCTCTGTCAGTCTCTCTGTCAAAAACAATAAAAATAAAACTTTAAGGGGAAGCCGGGATGGCTCAGTGGGTTAAGTGCTCAATTTGCAGCGCCGGGGACCACAGATCGAATCCCGGCCCCTGCCCGTGCGGAACCATATGCTGAACTGGGAGCTCCCCCAGTTCAGTTCTCTCTCTGTCTCTGTATCTCTCTCTCTCTCTCTGTCAAAAACAATAAAAATTAATTAATTAAAAATATATATTTTAAAAAAATAAATAAATAAAAAATAAAACTTTAAAAAATATATATTTTTTAAAGATCTGGTTTTTCTTCACTCACTATGCATTTTAAAGATCTGGTTTTTCTCCATTCACTATGTGTGCATACCAGCATTGCACCATCACCCCTAAACGTACCAGCTTTGAGTGTTGAGAAAACATTATCCAAAATTATTCCAAATAACAACAACAAAACCTATGAAAGGAAGAATTTACTTCTAGAATTGGTCTCATTCAGTTTTAGCACAAGCAAGACTGAGAAAAGATAAGTGAAAAAAGGGGGTGAAATAATAGAAGTCAAAACAAAAGAGAAATGAATATATTATAATAGAAATAACATTGTTTCAAACAATATTTATAAACATACAAAACAAAGACATCATTATCACTCTTGGAGTAAAGAATCTAAATTTATTGACATTCATGTGACATAACAATGAATCTCTTAAAAGATTAGGAGGGAGAGACCTAAAAAGCAAATATTTTCCAAATGAGTCCTTAGAAACATTAGTCTTAATAACTTGTCACCAAGATGATTCAGGGAAAAAAGGATTGCATGGTGAAAAACAAGATTTGCTGCATTTTCTTTCTGCTTCACCAATGAAGATTGAAGCTCTCCATTAACATATTATAGGTTGGAAAGCCTAACTTGTTTAATTGAGTCTAATAAAGAGCTTCCAAGGCCACAGTGGCAGTGGAACCATTCTTTTTCTTTTAAGTAGCATCCCATAGAAATAATTAGAAACTCTGGTTTAGAAACCACATGGAGCCAATCATCTCCAAAATGTATCCTTTTGATTCATCCATTACTAAATCATTATAAAATGCCCAATATGTGCCAGGTACTGGGATATTATGATATCAAGGAACAAAACAAGTAAAACTCTGTGCCTTCATAGAGCTCATATACTACTAGTATCAATAGAGGAAGATAATACACTTAGTAACTAAATTGTATGCCAGATTAGAAGGTAAAATTCCACATATAATTTTTGACTACTCATAGCCTACTGCTAACTGCAAACCTTACCAATAACACAAGTAATTAATACTATGTTTTGTATTTTATGTGTATTATATATACTGTATTCTTACAATAAAGTAAGCTAAAGAAAATCATGAGGAAAAGAAAATGCATTTACAATATTTATTTTAAAAAAGGGGAGGGGCTTACTAAGATGGCTCAGCAGGTTGAGTGCTTGTCTTGCAGCCCTGAGGTCTGAGAGTCGAATCCTGGCCCCAACACTTGTGAACCTATATGTTAAGCTGGGGTGTGCTCCAGTTCAGTTTTCACCAGGGTGAGCTTCCCATGTGGAAGGCCCCTGGTTAGGCTCTCATTCCAGGAGCGCTTCCCATGTAGGAGGCCCCCAGCTCGCGAGTGCATGCCTCCCATGCAGGAGGCTCCCAGCCCGGTTCCTATCTTGTGCAGCCCTGCGCCCACCTATGAAATGAAACTATATCAAAAACTAACACACAACTATGAAGACTTCTCTGAGCTCTCCCCTTCTCTGTTCCTCTTTGTCTCTCTCTGCCAAAAACAATAAAATTAATCTTAAAAATAAAAAGAACGAATGAAAATTTACATATATAAATGGACCCAGACAGTTCCAAACTGGCTTGTTCAAGATTCAACTGTACTGTGAGGAATAAATAGTACAGTGAGATCGGATTGCACTTTTAAATAAGAGCATTAGGGCAGGCCTCAAAGAAAGGGTAGCCTTTGTGCAAAGTGTTGAAGGAGATGGAAGAATGAGCCAAGTGGATATCTTGAGGGAAAAACTATCCCAGACAAACTTGCAACCAGTAGAAACTCCCTTGAATGGAAACATGCCTGACATGCTCTATGATCAGCTGCGAGGCTGGCATGGCTTGTGAGAGTCAGGGGCTAGAGCAGTAGGCTTTGAGGTCAAGGAGTAACAGAGGGCCAGACCAAGTAGGATGTTATATGCTAAACTGTGTCCCTCTAAAGGTTCTATGTGGAACCCCTCCCTAATCTCCAGTGTCCCTCAGAATGTGACCTTATTTGGTGAAAGGGCCTTTGAAAAGGCAATTATGTTAAAACAGGATCACTTTAATTTAATTAGTATAGGCCTGGTGTAATCTGACTAGTATCCTTATCAGAAGACTATAGGCCACAGAGACAGGGTGACACAGTAGGAAGTTGGGCATTTGCAAGCCAAGGACAGAGGCCTCAGAAGAAACTAAACATGTCACAAACTTGATCTTGAACTTCTAGCCTCTAGAATTTCTGTGGTTTAAGCCACACAGTCTGTGATATTTTGTATGGTAATCCATCCCTGCTAACTTTTCAAGAACAAGCCAAATTAGTTCAAAACTATGTTTGCTTATTTGTTAATTTTAATCCCCAGAGAACTGAGGATAGAAAGAAAGATAAGTGAACTGAATTTCAGAAAAGAAGAATTCTTCCCAGCAAAGAAGAGACCCATGGCTGCTTTCATTCCCAGTTCAAGGGGAAAAGCAAATTTGCTATTGACAAGGGTAAGGAGAAGGTAGCAGAACTGGCAAAAATGTTAAACACTACATGTGGGTTGGTGTGAAGGATTAAATCCTACAAAATCTCATCCAGCTCTGACCCAGAGACATACAGGCCTTTCCTGAGAGAAATGTAGGTGCTCTCTAAAGGTGGGAGTCAGGGAAGGACAGACGAGAAACAACTGATTCCTTCATTATCTTTTATTATTTCATTATTCCCCTTGTAATAATTATAGAATCTGTAGTAATATCACCTCTCTCATGCCATATACTGATAATTTTCTGTTTTCTCTTTTTATTTCCTGATCTATCCTGGCTAGAGGTTTATCAATACTATGAGTATTAATCTTTTAAAAACAAAACAATTTTATTTTCACAGATTTTCCCTTTTTTTTTTTTTT
>PVKE010023091.1:0-24964 GCA_004027555.1 Craseonycteris thonglongyai
AAAAAAAAAAAAAAAAAAAAAAAAAAAAAAAAAAAAAAAAAAAAAAAAGCATTAGAGACTTATGGGAGGAACTGAATTATCAAGGTGCAGTGTAAAGGCTGGAGGAACGGCTTTCTCCTGGATAAAGAGCTGGCGAAATGTCACTGTCACTCTGCTGAGCCTTTCCTCTCCTTGTATGCAGACGCAGGCAGATGACCATACCTGAGTCTCCATTAAACTGGCTATCACTGTTCATCTGCCCCACCCAAGTGATTCCCTGAGACTCCATCCCCATCCACCCAACTTTTGAGCATACCAAAGTTTCTTCCCATGACTTTCCTGTACAACCTGTTTTAGCTCATGCTACAGACTTTCATAATCTCTCCCAAAGTTTCACAAAACCCAAACAAGCAACATTTGGCTTCAGTGTGTCCCATACCACTTGCTGAGCAGTCCTAAGTTCAGCAATAATAACAGTAAGCCCCGGTTCACATTCTGGTCTCTTGAGGCAACTCAAAGGCCAGTGTGGGAGGCAGCCAAATGCAGATTGCTTTATAGCTCATACCAGTTGGCCCTGGGCAAGGCACAGGTTGTAGCTGAATTTCACCTACAGTGGGTCCCCTCCCAAGAAGTTCCAGGTGTAGCATACCTGGTGGCCGGCTGTGAACTAAGCTGGAGCATCACCTGGATGCTTTCAAAAATGACACACCCAAAGGGCAGACTGAGCAGGTACCACAGCCCCAATAAAACAAATTCTGGTCTACAGAGTCAGTCTTTTCTTCACTCCTCCACTGTAGTCACAGCCAGTCCTCACAATCAATAAGCCTGAGAGTCAATCTCTTGATGTACAAACAGCAACCAAAGCTCACTAGAACAGGAGGGCACACACAACACAATTCAGAGACACACCTGAAACACCCAGCTCTGGTGACATGGAAGACATAAACAGAGAGGCCAGTTGCTTATGGCAATTATGAACTGAGACTGAACCACGGGTCCCAAAGGACACCTACTAGATAATGCTAATAATGGTAAGCATAGCAGCCTACCTACTACACAGGGACAAATATGGGGGGAGGGGTGCCAAAATGGGGAGATAAGGAAAAAAAAAAAAAAAGAAAGCCATGTCTAAAGAAGAAGAAAACAGCAGAAAAAGAACTAAACAAAATGAAGACAAGCAATTTATCAGACACAGAGATCAAAACACTGGTGTTATAAGAATGCTCATTGATCTCAGGAAGAACTTCAACAAAGAAATGCAAAACATAAAAATGTAAGTAGAAAACAAAAAACAACTAGGCACAAATAAAGTATACAATAACTGAAATTAAGATTACATTAGAGGAAGTCGATAGTATATGAGCTGAAGCAGAGGATTGAATCATCAATTTAGAAGGTAAGGTCGCAGAAACACCCAATAAGAACAGCAAAAAATAAAAAGAATTTTTAAAAGTGAGGATAGTTTTACCTCTTGACATTCAAAGACTTCTCAGACAGGACGTGTATCCTAAGGCATTGTAAACATTGACGTCTCTGAGACACAAGTAGATTTAATTTGCTTTGAATGCAATTATAACACAAATATTATCAAGAAATAATTATATGTTAATATATCCAGTGTTAAAGTGTGAACTGTAGAAAGAGGCCCCTTTAAGAAGTCTGTTTTGCATTTGTACAAAAGTCACACTGAAAATCAAATGAGGTATTTGATTGAAAACAATGAGATTGATATTCAACAAATTCTGTGGCTGACTATTCCAACAGAAGATTCAAATTCCAGTGAAGGTAATGCAAGACCTATACTATATTTAGATCAAGCAGTGATGATTATGATTCAGGAAATGAAGAATGTAATTGGGAGGAAAAAAAAAATATTCCAAGTAAAAAACTGTTTAACCAAATTGCTGGTATAAATGCTTTATTTTTACGAAGACTAGTAGTAAATCTTATACATATTTGTGTCGAAACAAGTGATTTTTTGAATGATAACCATAGAAACAAATAGATATGGAAATCAAAAAATAAAAGACCAGAACTCCAAAATGAATGAGGAGTGGTTTCCATTAACAAGTGGTGAAATGAAAGCATACCTTTTGTTATGTATCATAATGTCACAAGTACAGTATCTAAAGCAGATATGGACTCATCAAAAAGAGCAACATTAGAGACACCAATATTTTTTAAAACTATGCCTTGCGAACATTTCTTGGCTATATCACATTTTCTCCACTTGGTGAATAATGAAACTATATGTAAAGAATATAGAATACAAAAAGTCTGAGGTATAGTCAACTATTTGAATATTAAGTTTGAACAATTATATACCCAGACTGAAAATGTCATCCTAGACAAGTCACTGATAAAATTCAAAGGACAGGTGGAGTACATGCAATTTATAGCAAACAGACATGCCAGATTTGAAATCCAGTTTACAAGTTATGTGAATTCAATACTGGATACTGCACCCACAACTGTTAAGTTGAAAAATAAGTAGTATCTTTTGTTCACATAGAATTTTACTTAAATTGTATGTCAAGGGGTTAAGGGACCTCTGGGACAGCATAAAGTGTATCAGCATTCATATTGTATGGGTACCAGAACAAGAGAGAAAGCAAGAAATTGGAAACTTATTTGAAGAGACTTTGATTGAAAACTTTTCTAACCTGGTGAAGGAAGTAAGAATACATACCCAGGAAGCACAGAGAATCTCAAACAAGATAATCAAAACAGGTCCACACTAAGACACTTTGTAATTATAATGTCAAAAGTTAAAGACAGAGAGATAATCTTAAAAGTAAAAGGGTGACACTGTATTCTGTATGTATTTTCAGAATCTAACACCCTAAATTTAGTTTGATTCAACAATGTAATTTAGCTTAAAACATTTTAAAACTTTTCTTTCTTATTTTCTTCCTTAATGCAGGTTCAATTACTCTGCTGACTACACATACCAGTTTCAATAACTCTGGAAGAAGTCAGTGACTTGGAAAAAGTCCTTTCAACATTTGCATAAGATCTACCCTCATTCCTGAAACCACTGAAAAGCACCTTTTTTTTTAATTGACCAGAAATTGCTGGACCACTTCCCCATTTCCTTTACTCTGCCTCTTCTTATGAGTTAAAAAAATCTTTTGGCCATGCAGGAAATGAGTAGATGGCCTTTGGACAGGATTTCACCATCTTCTCCAAATGCTGGCATTTTGAATAAATCTAATTTTATTTCCACCAACCTTGTTTCTCAATTTTTGGAGGTGACAAGCAGCATCTGAATCTGGTAACAAAAGCAGCAAAACAGAGCAAAAGAGAACTCCAGAAGGCTGTCAGCTGATATCTCAAAAGCAATTTTGCAGGCCAGAGGGATTGGCATGAAACACTCAAAGTGATGAAAAGTAAGAACCTATACTCAATATTACTCTACCCAGAAAAGCTATCACTTAGAATCAAAGGACTACTAAAGAGCTTCCCAGAAAAGGAAGAGCCAAAGGAGTTCATTGCCACAAAACTAGTAGTATTACAAAAAATCTAAAGAAATGTCTTTAACTCATTTCTCATTTGCTCCGAGAACACTCATGGAATACAGTCCTAGCCTTACCCCCAAAGTTTGCCATAAAATATCTCACTTTTATTACTATTTTCACATCACTGTAGTACAACTTGTCCAACCTGAGGCCCATTGGTTGTATGTAGCCTAGTAAAGCTTCAAATGTTTCCCAAAACAAATTAGTAAACTTTCTTAAAACTATGAGATTTTTTTATTTTATTTTTGTAGCTCATCAGCTCTCATTGATGTTAGTGTATTTTATGTGTGTCCCAAGAAAATTCTTCTTATTTTAATGTGGCCCAGGGAAGCCAAAATGTTTGACACTTCTTCTATCAATAGTAAGGTGACCAACTGTCCTCTTTTAGGGAGGACAGTCCTCCTTTTGGATGTTCTGTCATCCCTTGAAAAGTGTCCTCCTAGATGTCCTCCTTTTCGATATGTAATATTAGATGTCCTCCTTTTCTTTCTTTTTGGTTGTGCAATCTATTTTCTTTTTCTTTTTTTGGTTGTTAAACTTATTGGGGTGACATTGATTGATAACAGTTAGATAGTTTCCGGATATACAAATCCACATCACATCACTATGTGCTCACCACCCAGAATTAGCTGTCCTCCTTTTCATTGAAAAAAAGTTGGTGACCTTATCAATAGTCTTTGTAAACAAATGATATCATTCTATTTATAGCATTCTGTTTTTAAAAATGGTATTTCCATTTATAAAATATAGTAATTCTCACTCACTAAAAATGTCAAATCCTAGAAAATGTACAATTCCAAATGTGAAAAAATTATTAAATACTGATGATTACATATGTTTCTCTTACATTATGATTAGAGACAAATCCTGTCTAGAAATAACTCCAAGAACAGTTTTTATCTTTTATTTTCACATTGAAAAACAGATTTGCTTCAGCCTCAAAGAATGTGTTTATATAAAATTAAATAAATGCTGCAATGAGCTGCACTATTTTTTTCTAAATGGGAAATAGATTAAAATGAAAAAAATATATATAAATAATAAAATGGCAATAACTACATATGTGTCAACAATTACTTACAATATAAATGGGTTAAATGTTCCAATAATAAGAATGGGGGTCTGAATAGATAAGAAAACAATACTCTTACATATTGAAAGACACACACAATCTGAAATTAAACGGATGGAAAAAGAATATTTAATGAAAACAGAAACAAAAAGTTGAGGTAGCCATAGTCATACCAGAAAAAAATAGATTTTAAAGAAAGGTTATAACAAAAGACAAAGAAGGAGTGAGTAATCTCATGTTTAAGAACCCTATAACTCCACATACAGGCAACAAATGTGTCCATGTGTTCATTGCAGCATTGTTTATAATGGCCAAAATGTGGAGGCAGCCTTGGTGTCCATCAGTGGATGAATGGATAGAAAGTAGATTGTATGTGTATATATGTGTGTGTGTGTGTGTACACACACATGCATGCACACAATGGAAGGTTGCTCAGCAGTATTTAGGAATGGTTCTTACCAGCTGGAACAGCATAGATGGACCTGGAGAGTGTTATGTTGAGTGGAGTATGTCAGACAGAAAAAGACAGATGCAATGTGAGTTCACTTATACATATATGGAATGTAAAAAACAGAACAAACAAATAAATAAATAAATAAAGCCTAAACAAGCTCACAGATACAGAGAAAATTTTGTTGGTTACCAAATGGGAGAGTAGTTGGGGATAAATAAAAAAAGGGAAAGGAATTAAGAAGTATAAATTGGTCATAACTTAGTAGTCATGGAGACGTAGGGTATTATACCACAACACCTTTATCCAGTCATCTATCAAAGGACACTTGGGCAAAGTCAATAGTTTAGTGATCACCTGAGGGTAAGGGGGAAGGCAGGTGAATTTGGATAGAAGGAGAACTAACTCTGGGTGGTGAGCACACAATGCAACACATAGATGATGTAATGTAGAATTCTATACTAGGAACCTGCGTAATTTTTACTAACCAATATCACTCCAATAAATTTAACAATAAAATATTAAAAATTAAAGAAAAATTATTTTAATCCATAAAAGAAAAAGATGAAATCTGGATGGTAATGATGGAGGGGTTAGTTCTTATAGAACCTTGTAAGTCATAGTCAGGTCGTTGGCATTTGCTTCTAAAAAGAAAATGGGATTTTGATCCTAGGAAGACATATTTAAATGGTATTTGGCAAATAAGTGTTTTTATCAAGGCTAATTTTATTATCCTAATTAGCTTCAGTTCACTACCCACAAAAATGAGAGAATATGAAAGTTAAGGAGCCTGCTATCCAAGTTAAAAGACTATTACTATGGCAATGGCCTGAGCCAAAGCCCTACTCAGTTTGTGTGGAAGAATTCCTATTAAAGATAAAAATCCTAAAGATTTACATCACTCTATTTTGTCTTACTATTTCAGTTCTATGGTAAATCTTTAAATATTATAAATGAAAGTAGATACTAAGTTTTATAATGTAGTAAAATTTAGCTTAATGGCTTTTTTGTAGTCTTTACTGTCTGTTACTATTGTATTCTAGAAAGTCAGCCAGAGTAACCTACTATCTAGAATGAAATATTGAGGAAAACAAAACCCACAGTGTATATATATATATATATATATATATATATATTTAAAGGCAGTTCTATTGGCACAGCCTTGTGCATTAGTATAGCATAGCAGTTCCAATTTTAAAATGAAATAAATTGAGCACAGACTATGTAAGATATGCCAAGTTTATGCCAGGTGCTAAGGTTACAGGTAAGGACAAGGCCTAAAAGGTTCCTATCTTCATAGAGATTATTTAGAATTTACTTCAGTTATAATTTATAAAAGTTAAAAATCCATTTCAAAGGGGGAGGCAAGATTGCTCAGTGGGTTAAGCACTTGCTTTGCAGCCCCTGGGGTATGAGAATTGAATTCCAGCCCCAGCCTGTGTACACCCATATGTTGAACTGGGGTGTGTTTCCCCAGTTCAACGCCCAGTTCATGGGGGCACGACTTCCATGTGGGAGGCCAGCTGCCCAGTTCCCGCCCTGTGCAAAACCCCCGCCCACCCACCCACCCACCTGTGTGGAACAAAATCATATCAAGAACTAATGACATACAACTATGGTAGGGTGACCAGACGTCCCACTTTTGGTGGTACATTCCCAATTTTTAACAATTTGTCCGGCGTCCTGCAGCATTTTAAAAAAGTCCCGATTTTTGGAAAGAACACATGACAAGCTAGGGAACGGCAGGAGATAGACCAAATTTTTAATTAAGAACCCCCTTCCCCCCGGTCAATGGTGTCCTGCTTTACCAATGTTAAAATCTGGTCACCTTAAACTATGGAGATTGCTCTGAGCCCTCCCCCTTCTCTCTGTCTCTCTCTGTCAAAAACAATAAAATAAATATTTTTAAAAATACTATCAGAGACATCATCAAGATGGCGGCGTGAGAAGAGCTCTTGAAACTTCTCTTAGAATGACAACAATTTAAACAACTAAAATCCAACCAGAGAATCCCTAAGTAGCACACAGCCTTGGCTGAGAGACCAAAGAAGTCTCCTGAAGCTGGAGAAACAGAGGTGAGTGAGAGAGGAGAGGGAGCAGTGTGGAGACCCACCGTGGAGAGCGACCTGGAGACCCACCCAGTGACCAATCAAGAGGCTGACCCCAGTTCAGCAGAGGAGAGACTGACTGAGGTGAAAGCATGGGGGGTGTGGGTCCAGGAGCAGAACAACTCTGGGTGGGTTGGAGGTCTGGAATGGACAGAGGCGGAGGCTCAGACCATCAGAGCGTGGGGTGGACAGGAAAGGTGAGCACAGCTGACAGTGGCGAGAGGCCTCGGTGGGAGTGCGGGGGGAACAGCCAGGATATGGTGAGGGCAGCCAGAGCACAGGGCAGGGGGCCAAAGCAAGGCACCAGCAGCAGCCAGAGATCAGTGCAGGTGACTGGAGTGAAGATCCAGCTGCTGGTGTTTGAGTCCGGCAGCTGGAGCTGGGGGCCCACGGAGCATGAGGCCGGCAACTGGAGCCGGAGGCAGGTGTTCCTGTGGCTGGAGCACCAACACTGGGAGTGTGTTGGCGGCTGAGGAGCAGAGTCTCCCTCAGTGAGGTGTGGCCCCAACTGGAGCACAGCATGGCCTTGGACATGGAGCCAGGCTGTTTCCCCTTGCTGTCTCCCAGGGCTCACCCTGCAGGCCTCAACCATGGCAGGCCTTCAGTGAGCTGCTGCCAAGAAGCCGCCATTACCCTGTAACGCAAGGGTGTCAAACTCAATTAAAACACGGGCCATTTGTTGCAACAGGCAAGATTCATACGGGCCACATCACATTTACAAACATCGTCAGAACTGAGTCAGCACATTTATACAGGCCCACAGGTCCCCAGGAAAGGCACTGGGCCATGTGTATACTCATCTTCAGTAGTTAAAGGGTTAACGAGAGAACTGTGTGTATGGTATTGCCTCAATCTCCCCTAAGCACTATTTTCTTCATAACAATTTTTTCTATTTTCATTTTATTTCAGAGCATTGTGGGCCACAAAAAATTACCTGGGGGGCTGCATGCAGCCCTTGGGCCACCAGTTTGACACCCCTGCTGTAACGCAATCAGGCCTGCACCTTTCCCAACAAACCCCACCTCCACTCTTCCCAATGAAGCCAGCAGAGGAAAGCAAACAGACCTGTGACTTTCTGAACAAGCCCAGCCCCAACCTATCCCGCTGAAGCCAGCAGAGGAATCTAGGTGTGGCAGTTTCTGACAGCAGTGGGATCTCAGAGGCATAGAATACCATCACCCACAGTACCTTCCCAAAGAGGAGGCATACAGAGACCAGGGCAACTGAGTCAAAGAAAAAGCCCAGCTCCTAAGAAGTCTCCCATTGTGAGAAAACAAAATAAATAAGAGGAAATATTATAAGCTAGGAAGTAAAAGAAAGATACTTTCACATCTATCAAGGGAAAAATCCTCATGTACAGAATATAAAATGCTCCAACAGCAATGAATACCCCTTTGAACAAAGGAGCTACGAAAGAAAAAGAAAAATCTCCTGAAAAGGAACTTGAAGATATGAAATTATTTGAGCTAAATGACAGAGAATTCAAGGTTGCAATTATAAAAATATTCAAAGAGATCAGAGAAAACTGGTGGAGTACACAGAAAGAGCTAAGTGATCTCGAAAAAAATAAAATATATGAAAAAGATGCAAATAAAAATTCTGGAGATAAACAACACAACAAAACAAATGAAAAATGAAATAGCTAGCATAGGAAGCAGAGTTGACCAGATGGAGGAAAGAATTAGTGAAATCAAAGACAAAAAATTGGAAATGTCACAGAAGAAAGAAGAGAGAGGCCTAAAAGCTAAAAGAAATGAAAGATATCTACAAGAAGTTTCTGGCTCCATTACAAAATATAATATAAGAATAATAGGTATTCCAGAGGGAGCAGAGGACAAGATAGGCACAGAGAATCTTCTCAGACAAATAGTAGATGAGAACTTCCCAAATCTATGGCTAGAACTGAAACCTCAAATCCAAGAAGAAAACAGAACCCCTAGCTACTTGAATCCTAATAGACCCTCTCCAAGGACATTATACTGAAGAAATGAAAGGTCAAAGACAAAGCAAGAATCCTCAAGGAAGCCAGAACAAAGAACACCATAACGTATAAAGGAAAGCCCATCAGACACTCATCAGATTTCTCAACAGAAACTCTATAAGCCAGAAGGGAATGGAATAAAGTGTTCAAAATATTAAAGGAGAAAAATTACCAGCCAAGAAACCTATACCCAGCAAAGTTGTCCTTTATATATGAAGGAGAAATAAAGACCTTTTCAGACAAACAAAAACTGAAGGAATTTTTCAGCACAAGGCAAGCACTTCAAGAAATACTGAAGGAGGCAATTGGACCTGAAACAAAAAGTAAAAGTAAATAAGGATAAATTCGAACAACAAAAATATAAAAATGGGAGGAACAAAAGACTTAAGTTTTCAAAGAGAATGGAGATAAGAAACATCCTTAAGAAAATAAACCACTGCATATATGAAACTTTCTTTAATGTAAAGTTCATGGTAAACATTGAAAAAGAACTTAGAACTGGGACACATAAAAACGGAAGACAAGAATACAGAAAAAAAATAGTCATAAACACCATCTAACTAAAATAATTCAGGGGAAGAAAAAAGCTAAGAAGCAATACAAAAAATAAAAATAAAAAGCTACCAGAAAACAAAAGATAAAATGGTTATAGGAAATCCTCATATATAAATCATCACCCTAAATGTAAATGGACTAAATACACTGATAAAAAGACACAAAGTAACAAACTGGATTAAACAACAAAAACCAACCTTATGCTGTCTACAAGAGACACACCTCATCCACAAGGACAAACACAGACTCAAGGTGAAATGGTGGGAAAGAATACTCCAAGCAAATGGCACCCAGAGAAAAGTAGGTGTAACCATAATAATATCTATGAAACAGACTTCAGGATCAAAAAGATAATAAAAGACAAAGATGGGAATTTTATAATGATGAAGGGGAAAATAAAACAAAAAGATATTACACTTATTAATATATATGCTCCCAACCAAGATGCACCAAAATTTACAAAGCAACTACTAACAGAGCTAAAAGGAGAAACTGATAAAAAACAAAATTATAGTAGGGGACTTAAACACCCCATTGACAAAGCCATGGACAGATCGTCCAAACAGAATATAAACAAAGAAATATCAGCTTTAAATGATACATTACAGCACCTGGACATAATTGACATTTACAGGACACTTCATTCTAAAACACAGGACTATACATTCTTTTCCAGTGCACATGGAACATTTTTAAGGATAAGCCACATACTAGGACACAAAGCTAGCCTCAACAAATTTAAGAAGATCAAAATCATACCAAGTGTATTCTCTGATCACAAAGCTTTGAAATTGGAGATCAACTACAAAAAGAAAGCAGAAAAAACCACATATACATGGAGATTAAACAACATGTTATTAAAAAATGACTGGGTCAAAGAAGAAATAAAAGAAGACATTACAAAATACATAGAAACAAATGAAAATGAAAACAAAACGTACCAAAATTACTGGGATGTAGCAAAAGCAGTAATAAGAGGGAAATTTATATCACTACAGGCCTTTCTCAAGAAACAAGATAAATTACAAGTAAGCAACCTAAAATCATATCTTCAAGAACTAGAAAAAGAACAACAAACACCAAAAGCCAGAAGAAGAAAGGAATAGTAAAAATGAACGCAGAACTAAATAAAATAGAGAATAAGAAAACAGTAGAAAAAAATTACTACAACAAAGAACTGGTTCTTTGAAAAAATTAATAAAATTTACAACCCCTTGGCTAGACTCACCAAGGGAAAAATAGAAAACACACAAATAATCCAAATTAGAAATGAAAGAGTGGAAGTTACAACTGATACCACAGAAAGACAAAGGATCGTTCAAAAATACTGTGAAGTACTATATGCCACCAAATATTGCAACCTAGAAGAAATGGACAAGTTTTTAGAAACATATAATCTACCTAGACTGAATCAAGAAGAACTGGGTAACCTAAACAAACCAATCAACAGTAAGGAAATTGAAACAATCATCCAAAACCTTCCCCAAAGAAAGAGTTCAGGACCAGATGGTCTCACTAATGAGTTTTACCAGACATTCAAAGAGAAACTAACACCTATGCTTCTCAAACTTTTCCAAAAAATTGAAGAAGACACAATACTTCCCAACTCACTCTATGAGGCCAACATTACCCTATTACCAAAGATTGGCAAGGACATCACAAAAAACAAAACTATAGACCAATATCTCTGATGAACATCGATGCAAAAATCCTAAACAAAATACTAGCAAATAGAATACAACAATGCATTAAAAAGATTATACATCACGATCAAGTGGGATTCATCCTAGGGACACAAGAATGGTTCAACACCCTCAAATCAATCAATGTGATACACCACATAAACAAAATTAAAGATAAAAATCATATGATTATATCAATCGATGCAGAAAAAAGCATTTGACAAGATACAACATCCGTTTATGATCAAAACACTTAATAAAATGGGTACAGAAGAAAAATACCTCAACATAATAAAGGCCATATATGACAAAACCTCAGCAAATGTCATACTGAATGAGGAAAAATTGAAACCGTTTTTTCTAAAATCAGGAATGAGATAGGAATGTCCCCTGTCACCAATGCTATTCAACATAATGCTGGAAGTCCTAGCCAGAATCATTAGGCAGAAAAAAGAAATAAAAGGTACTCAAATTGGAAATAAAAAAGTTAAACTGTCACCTTTTGCATATGATATGATCCTTTATATAGAAAACCTCAATGACTCCACCAGAAAACTATTAGAAATAGTAAATGAATAAAATAAAGTTACAGGATACAAAATCAATGTACAAAAATCCACAGCTTTTTTTTATACCAAACACTGAAACTTCAGAAAAAGAAATAAGAAAAATTATACCGTTTGCGATCAAAACAACAAAAATACATAGAAATAAACTTAACAAAGAAAGTAAAGGACTTATACATGGAAAACTGTAAGACACTATTAAAAGAAATTGAAGAAGATACAAAGAAATGGAAGGATATTCCATGTTCATGGATTGGAATAATCAACATAGCTAAAATAGCCATATTACCCAAAGTAATATACAGATTTCATGCAATTCTCATCAAAGTCCCATAGCCATTCTTTCAAGAAATAGATTAAAAAACTATCAGATTCATATGAAACCACAAAAGGCCCCAAATTGCCAAAGCAATACTCCGAAAAAAAAAAAATAAATAAAGCTGAAGGCATCACGCTCCCTGACTTCAGTCTATACTACAAAGAATCAATAATCAAAACAGTGTGATACTGGCAGAAATATAGACATACAGACCAAAGGAACAGAAACAAAATCCCAGAAATAAACTCACAAATATATGGACAGATAATCTTTGACCAAGGAGCAAAATATAAAAAATGGGGAAAAGAAAGCCTCTTCAGTAAATGGTACTGGGAAAATTGGAAAACCACATGCAAAAATACGAATCTGGACTGTGAACTGTCACCATATACCAAGATTAACTTCAATTGGATTAAGGACATCCACATAAAATCCGAAACTATAAAGTGCACAGAAGGCATTGGCACTAAAGTTATAGACCTTGGGCTCAGAGAGCACTTTATGAACTTGATCCCAAAGGCAATGGAATAAAAGCAAAAATAAATGAATGGGACTATATCAAACTAAAAAGCTTCTACACAGCAAAGGACACAGTCAACAAAGTAAAAAGGAAACCAACTGAATGGGACAAAATATTTGCAAACAATGCCTTTGATAAGGGGCTACTATCTAAAATATATAAAGAACTCATACAAATCAACAACAAAAAAAACAAAAACAATCCACTTAAAAAGTGGGCAGAAGACCTAAACAGGCACTTCTTTCCTGAAGACATACAAACAGCCAACAGATACATGAAAAAAAATGCTCCACATCACTAGCAATTAGGGAGATACAAATAAAAACCACAATGAGATACCACCTCACACCTGTTAGAATGGCTATAATCAACAAGACAAGGAATAACAAGTGCTGGAGAGGCTGTGGACAGAAAGGAACCCTCATACACTGCTGGTGGGAATGTAATTTGGTACAACCACTGTGGAAGGCAGTGTGGAGATTCCTCAAAAAACTAGGAATGGAATTGCCTAATGATCCAGCAATCCCTCTCCTGGGTATCTACCCAAAAAACCTGAAAACCTTAATCCACAAAGATATATGTACCCCAATGTTCATCGCAGCACTGTTCACGGTGGCCAAGTCATGGAATCAACCAAAGTGTCCTCTGTTAGATGACTGGATAAAGAAGCTGTGGTACATTTACACAATGGAATACTACTCAGCAATAAGAAAAGATGAAATATAGCAATTTGTGACAACATGGACAGACCTTGAAAACATCTTATTAAGCGAAATAAGTCAGAATGAAAGAATCAAGAAACATATGACCTCACTTATAGCTGGAACATAAAACTGAGAGGAACAAAGAACCAAAGACTCATGGACACAGTCAATAGTTTAGTGGTTACCTGAGAGTAAGTGGGGAGGTGAGTGGGAGAGATGGGTGGGGGAGGGGGTATAGGGAGAGGGCATCAAACACGTGATGGAAAGTGAGCTGATTCTGGGTGGTGAGCACATAATGTGATGTATAGACAATGTAATGTGGAATTGTACACCTGGAAACAATGTAATTGATATCAATTAATGTCACTGCAATATATTTAACAACAACAACAACAAAAATACTGTCAATAATTTCTTTTTTTTTTTAATATTTATTTATTTTTATTGTTTTTTGACAGAGAGAGATAGATACAGAGACAAAGACAGAGAGAGAACTGAACTGGGGGAGCTCCCAGCTCAGCATATGGTTCCGCACGGGCCGGGGCCAGAACTCGATCCCTGGTCCCCGGCGCTGCAAAGTGAGCGCCCAACCCACTGAGCCATCCCGGCTTCCCAACAATAATTTCTTTAATCTATAATCTGAAATTTTTGAGCAAAATTGCCCTAAACTTTTTCTTAACTTCTAGTGGTAAAAATTTTAGAAGACACTCATTTAGTTTTATAACTATTATTGTGAAAGATACATTCTTTAATATAGTAATACACTGTAATGTTGCATTCTAAGCCTTTGTTTAATTCAGCATTAGTTGTCATTGAGAAGCTTCAAAGCTATAATTTCAGAGTTTGTGGTCCCAGGAAAACTTCATTAAATTACAGCAAGAGACAGTGCTTTCATTTATATAAATTGTAACTTCATAAATCTTGTTATATATTCTTACAATCTGCATTTTTATAATTTATACCTCAAGACATCTTCTAAAACATCTTAAATTGTACTGCCTGGTTTTTGGCTATCAAAACAAAAGTACTTGTTTTAATTTAAAGGAACAGAAACTCAGTAATGATGGATGCATACTATGTGGCCCAGGATAAACTTTTCTATAATGAATGGTAATATTATAAGATAGTAACCAAGGTAAGCAGATTTGGGAGAATTTTATTTTAATGAAACATTTGAAGCAATAATCATTCATTCTGGTTTTTTATTACACAAAGACTGTTGTTTCATCTCCAGTGCTTAAATAATAATATCTCTGTATCAGGAGATTGTCCCCTCATTCCTAAGTGCAAAGAACACTGTGCATATCTCATTTAATTAATTACCTAATTCCTCTTATTCAATCCCTGAAAGAGTATTCTCTTATTCTATTTCAAGGTTTGAAAGTAGGGAGATATCTAGTTAAGGTTAACCTTATGAGTGTTGAATTTAACCCCTTTCCCAAGTATATCACACTCCAGAAGACTCCATATAAACCTAAAATCTAATTTAAACAATAAACCATTATGCAAATGTAGCTTCAAATCAAGTCCCCTTATACACAGAAAATTGTAAGACACTATTAAAATAAATTGAAGAAGATACAAAGAAATGGAAAGATATTCTGTGTTCCTGGATTGGAAGAATAAACATAGTTAAAATGGCCATATTACCCAAAGTAATATACAGATTTAATGCAATTACAATGAAAATTCCACAGACATTATTTTGAGAAATAGATTTAAAAAATTATCAAATTCATATGGAAACACAAAATGCCCCAAATTGCCAAAGCAATCGTCCAAAAAAAAATAATAATAATAATAAAGCTGGAGGCATCACACTCGCTAACTTACTAAAGAAATCCTCTTTAGTAAATGGTGCTGGGGAAATTGGAAAACCACAAGCAAAGAAATGAATCTGAACTGTGAACTCTCACCATATACCTAAATTAACTCAAAGTGGATTGAAGACTTCTACATAAGACCCAAAACAATTAAGTGCATAGAAGAAAGCATTGGTACTAAACTTATAGACCTTGGGTTCAGAGAGCACTTATGAACTTGATCCCAAAGGCAAGGGAAGTAAAAACAAATGAATGTGATTAAATCAAACTAAAAAGCTTCTATAAAGCAAAGGACAACATCAACAAAGGAAAAAGAAAACTAACTGAATGGGAGAATACACTTGCAAACAGTGCCTCTGATCAGGGTCTAATATGTAAAATATATAAAGAACTCATATAACTCAACAACAAAAAACAAAGTATCCAATTTAAAAAATGGGCAGAAGACCTAAATAGACACTTCTCCCCTGAAGACACACAAACAGACAACTGACACATGAAAAAATGTTCCACATCACTAGCAATTAGGGAGATTCAAATAAAAACCACAATGAGATACCACCTCACACCTGTTAGAATGGCTATAATCAACAAGACAAGGAATAACAAGTGCTGGAGAGGCTGTGGACAGAAAGGAACCCTCATACACTGCTAGTTGGAATGTAAATTGGTACAACCACTGTGGAAGGCAGTGTGGAGATTCCTCAAGAAACTAGGAATGGAATTGCCATATGACCCAGCAATCCCTCTCCTGGGTATCTACCCCAAAAAACCTGAAAACCTTAATCCACAAAGATACATGTACCCCAATGTTCATCACAGCACTATTCATGGTGGCCAAGTAATGGAATCAACCAAAGTGCCTTCTGATAGATGACTGGATAAAGAAGCTGTGGTACATTTACACAATGGAATACTACTCAGCAATAAGAAAAGATGAAATACAGCAATTTGTGACAACATGGACGGACCTTGAAAACATCTTATTAAGTGAAATGAGTAAGACTGAAAGAATCAAGAAACATATGACCTCACTCATAGTTGGAATATAGAACTGAAATTAACAAAGAAACAAAACTTATGGACACAGTCAATGGTTTGGTGGTTGCCTGGGGGTGGGGATGGAATGGTGAAGAGGGAGTGCTAGGGGGTCATGGTGATGGGATATTAAATGTAAAAATAAATAAATATGTTGAGGCAAAAACAAAAAACAAACAAACAAAAAACAAATCAATTCCCTTAGTCTCTTTTCAGAACCAAATCACTGACTGAAAACCCTATTTATATAAAAAATCTAAATACCCCCTATTTGCCTTCTAAAAATATGTATTATATTTTCTTTAAGAAATAATATGAGCCTTTCCATTTTCCCCTAGAAATGATTTTGTCCTGTCTTACTGTATATTCAGATATCTGGCTAAAATTATAACTGAAAGCTTATCAAATTTTAAGTAACCTTACATTGACTGCCTTGCCTAGGAAGGCCTAATTCATGAGCAAAGGAACTTGATCAGACAAACATTTACTTCTGCATGGTTCAAACTAAGGCAACACCTTAGTTTGGGAGTCATAAAACCCATCTCAGCAGATATATCCAACATCTCTGAAATCTTTATCATCATGTTTGAGGATGGAGGAATCCATTCATGGTCACATTGTTTATCCAATACATGACAACAGATGTGTATCAGTTAGCAATTCCTACAACAATGATGTGAAATAAATTATCACTAAGCCCAGCCACATTAGAAAGGAGGTGACTATAAGGAGAGCAAGAATTAAAGCTGTTCTGCAATCAGTACACCACAAGACGTAATGACTTTAAATTTATCTCCTTTATGAATCAAATCTGATCTTACTTTTGCTTTTATTATACAATGTGGACAAGAAAAAATTAAAACACACATATATGCACATACAAACTTTCTAGGTACCCTCTACCAACATTCATGAGCTCACTCATGCCATCTCTACATATATACCCATCTCTACATTCGCTACTTATAGCAGCAAGTCTCTTAAGATTTAGACTTATTTTTTCACTAGAGGGCTTACAAACATTTTCACATAATGGGACACACAGAAAATAACATATACATAAAGCACACAAAAGTAAACTACAGGAGGTTTGAGGACATCTCTGTCAGGCTAGTGGAAAATTCTATTAATTTCTTCATATTACATAATTCAGGTAAAAATAAAACACAAACTATTGAGAAAGATGTTAAATTTTAATTTGTATAACACTTCCAAATACAATCTTGTTTTTTATTTTATGAGAGGTTTAAACTTGATTCCATAAATATGAGTATAACATTATATTCTATGAGGTTTTAGGTTTGCCATGACTCCAAGTAAATCTTGATAACTTTTTATTAAAGAAGTCTCTTAAAGTGTAATAGTCACTTTTATCTGTGGCAAATAGGTTATAACAACTGGCAAAGGGAACTGTATTGCTTTTTAATGAGCCACAGCAACTCACTTTTCAGAATTAAGATATAATTTTGGTAATAAAATTTCATTAAATTGTACTTCAAGAATTCAGCCATTATTTAAATCCAGCTGAGATGGAGTCAGAGGATCTGTTTCACCCTCCTGACTTAACTAATAAATTGTACAAAATACATGAAGCAACATCTTGCAAGACATGAACACCAGACAATGAATGGGGTGTCCCTGGGTAATGAGAAACAAAGTGAGTCTTACAATTGTCCCAGTTTAACACCTAGAGAAAGTTTTCATTCTGTAGCATAGAGGGAGGTAACTCAGGCAGAGAACCATGGTCTCTCGATAGTGAGAGGACAGAACTGGAAGTCCAGGGAAGCCAAGACTATTTGAGTTTGCAAGTCAGAGTACCACAGAGAGCAAGATGCACAGATAAAGAATTCTAAAGATGTGAATAGGATTCCCCTGAAGTATTCAATTGAGTGCTGATTAGGACAGGCATGTAAGAACACTACTTGAGGCTAAGGAAAGAACCACCAGAGAGGATTAAAGAAGTGTCTGAGGCACACATAGGAACAGACATAGTTCCTGTTTTCACAACTACAATAGAAAACATCATAATTCACAAGTTTGTAAGGTTATAATACCAAGAAGGTTCTTGTTTTAGTTGTAGAAAAATTTAATTCTGAAAAAAACCCTGCTCTATTCCTACATTTAAAAAGCTTAAAAGAAAGACCCCAAATAAATCAAACTAATTCTAAGCAGTTTAGCTATATTCCAGATCAAATCTCAAGAATATTTTTAGAAAATTAATAATACCCAGCACATAAAAAGGTAAAAATCATAATGTGAAAATAAAAAAGAAAAAATAAAAGAAAAAAAAAATGACTGGGAATGCAAGTAAGCAGGAAAATTGAACCATAATGAAGAGAAAAATCAATTAGTTTATAAAGAACCAGAAATAACACAAATGATAAATTTAATAGATAAGAACATTAAGAGAACTATTATTACTATATTTCATATATTCAAGAAGCTAAAGCAAAGATTGAAGATATTGGGTAGAAATATGGACAAAAATTTTAAAAATACAAATCAAAATTTGAGATTAAAAACTACACTGCCTGAGATGGAGGATACCCTGTATTTTGTTAGATCACAAAAAGTGGCAACAAATTTAAAAAGGCTGAAATTTTATCAAGTACTTTTTATGACTATAATGGAATAAAACAAGAAATCACAGCAGAAGAAAAATTGAAAAATTCACAAATATATGAATATTAAAAACCAATCTTCTGAACAACAAATAGGTAGAAAAAATAATAAGAGAAGTTAGAAAATATCTTAAGATGAATAAAAATAAAAACACTGCATACTTAAATTTATGAGATGCACCAATAAACACCTACATTAGAGGAGAAATAAAAGATAAAATTAAAAACCTAACTCTACACCTCAAAGAAGTAAAAGAAGAATAAACCAAGCCCCAAATTAGCAGAAAAAAGAAAATAATAACTATTATAACATAAATAAACAAAATAGAGACTAGAAAACCAGAATGTTCATTGTGCAAAAATTCTCAAAAAATACTAGTAAACCAAATTCAATGGCACATTAAAATGATCGTTCACACAACATGACCAAGTGAGATTTATACCTAAGATTCAAGGATGGTGCAATTTTTGCCAATCAATTAATATAATATACATTATAAAAGAAGCAATATAAATCACACGATCATCTTAATAGATACAGAAACACCATCTAACAAAATTCAACAAACTTTCATGATAAAATTCTTAATAAATTAGGTATAGAAAGAATTCAACTCAACATAATAAAGACCACATATAACAAGCCCAAAGCTAACATTATATTTTTTTAAGTTTATTTTATTGTTTTTGTCAGACAGAGAGAAGGAGGAGGGCCCAGAGTAGTCTCCATAGTTGTACGTCATCAGTTTTCGACATGGTTTTGTCCCACACAGGTGGGCAAGATCTTGGCTGGAGGCATCCTGATTTGGAAGCAGGCTTTCTCCAGCCAGGGGCCAAACTTGGAGATGAAACCAAACTGGGGGCCTTCCACATGGGAAGCACACCTCAGTTCAGCATATGGGTCCACATGAGCTGTGACTGGGATTTGATCCTCAGTCCCTGGGGCTGCAAAGAGAGTGCTTAACCCACTGAGCCATTCCATCTTCCTCTAACATCATATTTAATGGTAAAAAAACTAAAAGCATTCTTTCTAAGATCAGAAAGGAGACAAGGATGCCAACACTCACCACTTTTATTCAACATAATATTGGAAGTCCGAACAAGAGCAATTAAACAAGAATTAATAAAAGGCATCCAAATTGTAAAGAAAGAAGGAAATTATCTCTTGCTTGCAGGTGATCTGAGCCTATATTCAGAAAGCCTTAAAAACTTTATAATCTCTTAGAACTAATAAATGGAATTTAGTAACATTGCAGGATATAAAATCAACATATAAAATAAATTTTATTTCTCTACATTAACAAAAAACACTATATAAATAGGAAAATTAATAAACTGACCCCATTAACAATGATATCAGAAAGAATAAAATACTTATGAATAAATTTAACCAAGCAGGTAAAATACTTATTTACTAAAAACTACCAAACACTAATGAAAAATATTAAAGAAGAGAAAATAAATAAAAAGACAGTCCATGTTAATGGAGTAGAAGACTTAATAATGTTAAAGTGTGCACAACACTACCCAAAGCAATCTACAGATTCAATGCTAACCCCATCAATATCTCAATGGCCTTTTTTACAAAAATAGTAAAAACAATCCCAAAATTTAAATGAAGCCACCTAAGATTCCATCTAGCCAAAGCAATCTTGAGTAAGAACAACAAAACTGAAGGCATCACACCTCTCAATTTAAAAATATAATATAAAACCACAGCAAATAAAACAGCATGGAACTGGCATAAAGATAGACATACAGGCTAATGCAACTGGCATAAAGATAGACATATAGGTTAATGAAACAGATTGAGAGACATAAACCAAAGCATACATAGTAAAATCATCTTTGACAAAGGAGCCAATGATACACAATAAAGAAAAGTTGGAGAAGTGGGATGGCTCAGTGGGTTAAGCACTCACTTTGCAGCCCAGGGGACCAAGGATTGAATACCAGCCCCAGACCATGCAGACCCATATGCTGAACTGGGGAGTGCCCTTAGTTCAGTTCTCACCAGGGTGAGACCCCAGCCCAGTTCCTGCCCTGTGCAGCCTCATGCCCACCTGTGGAATGAAATGTGGAAAAACTGGTGATGTGCAGCTATGGAGACTGTTCTGGGCCCTCCCCTTCTATCTGTCTTGGTCTCTGTATCTCTCGCTCTCTCTCTCTCTCTCTGTCAAAAACAATAACAATAAATCTTAAAATAAATAAAAAAAAGAAAGGCTAGTCTCTTCAAAAAATGCCGTTGAGAAAGTTAGATATTCACATGCAAAATCATAGAATTGGATACAAAAATCAACTCAAAATAGACTGAAGACTTAAACATAAAGACCTGAAATTGTAAAACTCCTATAAGAAAACATAGGGGCATTGGTTTGGCAATGATTTCTTGGATATGACACCAAAAGTACAGAAAACAAAATAAAAATCAGTAAGTGGAACTATATAATATCAAACCAAAAAACTTCTACACAGCAAAAAAGGAAAATAATGAATGAATAGGCATTGTACAAAATGGGAGAAAATATTTACAAATTATATAACTGATGAAAGGCTACTATTCAAAATATATAAGGAACTCCTGCAATTGAATAACAAATAACTCAATTAAATAATAGGCAAAAGACTTGTACAGACACTTCTCCAAAGAAGGCATAAAAATGGGCAACAGGACATGTGCTCAACATCACTAATAAGGAGGAAAATGCCAGTCAACACCGTAATGAGATATCACCTCACACAATTAGAAAGGCTATTTTTAAAAAAAAAGAGAGAGAAAGAGAGATAGCAAATGTTAGTGAGAATATGGAGAAATTGGAATCATTGGACCTCCTGGTGTGAATGTTAAATAGTAAAGCCACAATGAAACACAGTATAAAGATGTCTAAAAAATTAAAACAGAACTACTATATTATCCAGTGATCTCACTTTTGGGTATATAGATATATCTACACGCCCATGTTCACTGTAATACCTATTCACAATACCCATAATATGAAAAACTACCGTAAATGTACATTAACAAATGAATGGATAAAACAATATCAAATATACATACAATGGAATATCATTGAGCATTAAAATGAAGAAAATTCTGCTATATGTTATGAGATGGATGAACCTGGAGTATATTATGCTAAATGAGATAAGCCAGTCATAAAAGGAGAGATACTGCACTATTCCATTTATATGAGGTATTCACAATAGCCAAATTCATAGAAATAGGGAACAGAGTGCTAGTTGCCAGAGGCTGAGAGCAAGGGAAATGGAAATTTGTTGTTCAACTTGTATGGAGTTTCAATCACACAAAATAAATAGGTTTTAGTCTTATGTATAGCCTACAACCTGTTATGCTAACAATACTGCACAGTACACTTAGAAATATTAAAAGCAGGAATGCTGAGATGGCTCAGCAGGTTGAGAGCTCTGGAGTCTGAGGATTGAATCCTGACCCTGGCCTGTATGGACCCATATGCTTAACTGGGGTGTGCCCCATTTTTGTGATCACTGGGGTGAGCTCCTTGCAGGAGGCCCTCAGCCTGGTCCCTGTGCATTCCCACGCTCACTTGTGGAATGAAACTATGTAGAAAACCAATGATGTGCAACTGTAGAGACTGCTCTGGGCCCTCTCCCTTCTCTCTGACTCTTTCTCCCTGTCTCTGTCAAAAAAATAAAAAAATAAATCTTTAGAATACAGTGTGAACCAAAAGTAGGTGAACAGGAAATGGAATAAATCTTATCATTTACTGTCCACCTACTTTTGGTTCACCCTGTAGAGTTGCTAGCTCTCATGTAAACTGTTCTTACCATACACAAAGAAGGGAGAGGCATAAGAAAATTTTTGCAAGGCAATGTTTATTTCCTTGATTATTACAATGGTTTAATGGTTATATTTGTTATTGGGGGGGGAGTGTCTTAATTTTGTCACAGGAAGGTATTCAAGAACATACCTAATGATGCGTGCAATCCCAGTCTAGTTAGCAGTGGATTTATGAAAGTAAAGATAGGAGTAAAAGGTGACCAGATTTTAACATTGGTAAAGCGGGACACCATTGACCGGGGGGGAGGGGGTTCTTGATTAAAATTTGGTCTATCTCCCGCCATTCCCTAGCTTGTTGTGCATTCTTTCCAAAAATCAGGACTTTTTTAAAATGCCATGGGACGTGGGACAAATTGTTAAAAATCGGGACTGTCCTGCCAAAAGTGGGACGTCTGGTCACCCTAGAGTACACTTCCAAAATAATGGGTGCGGTCAAGCCAGGGGGGCAACTACCGCTAAAAACAAAGCTGTTTAGGATTTTATTAGAATGAGGGTGTGAAAAATTCAAGTTTTAGGTGTGGTATTGTAGGTGTTCCCAAGGTGGATTCTTGATGTTCTTGCAGACCACTCCTTCCCTTCAGGAGATGGAATTCCCTTGTGCTTACTTGGCTCTTGTTGGAACTGTCATGGCAACACAGTGGGTGGCAATTCTTTCCTGTTCACAATGCTAATATTATTATAAGTTATCAGGGAAGCTGGAATGGTTCAGAGGGCTAAGCACTTGCTTTGCAGCCCCAGGGATCCAAGCATTGAATCCGGGCCCTGGCCTCTTTGGACCCATATGATGAACTGGGGTGTGGCTCCAGTTCGGTTCTTGCTGGGGCGAGCTTCCCATATGGGAGGCCTGTAGTTTGACCCCCAGCTTGTGGGGATGTGCTTCCCATGCAGAAGGCCCCAGGCCCAGTTTCACCCTGTGTGGCCTGCCCCCCCCACTCACTCCCCACCCTCAGTGTCCACCTATGTGGAATGAAACTGTGTCAAAAACTGATGATATAAAACTATGGAGACTGTCCTGGATCCTCCCCTTTCTCTCTGTCTTTCTTTGTGTCAAAAACAATAAAAATAAATCTTTTTTAAAAAATGAGTCACCCATGGTTTCTCCTGTGATGATGATGGCCCTGTCAGTTGATGATAGCTATTTGTGGGGAAAGAGTTGGTCCTTGCTCCCTTCAGAACAGAATAGGGGAGGGCAATACTTTTTCCAATGCTCTTTTTATTTGCACAGGGGGCATGGCTGTTTTGTAGGATTAGGACATTCCTCACTCCAGTGGCCTGGGCTTCCACATCCAAAGATAGCTCTCTTATCCGGTGTTCCACTTCTGGGGTTGCCAGCGTGGCCCTGACGTGGCTCTATTTTGGGCCTGTCTATAACTGTGACCAAAAGTCTGGCCTGGCTCTGATCTCACTTCCTTTCTTTCCCCATTTCTCCTCTCTGAAGCTCATCCACCTGATGCAGCTCACTATCGAGTACCTGCTTTACTCACAGGAGATTCTCACCACTCAGCTGCACAACTTGGAGGAGCAGCTGTGACTGAGACAGGTGAACTGCAAGCCGAAGAAGAAGCTCCTCACCAGGCAGGCTAGGGAGCTCAAGTTACTCAAGGAAAAGTGCAGTCCCAAGAAAAAGATGATATCCACGCAAATAACAGCCATTACTTAACCTCGCCATCTAAGATAAAAGAATCTTTGAAGAAGCCACTTGAAAGGCTTGTCTTTATTTTGTCCAACTCAGAATTCCTACCTAGTGTTAAAGCCACACCCAAGGTGAAAGGGGCATTTGTCAAAAATTTTACAGTCAAATGTTCAGTTGCTTCTTCTGGCTGAAAGACCATGACCATGACCAAGAAAAACCATGACCAAGTCAGGTTTATCTCAGCAATGCAAGATATATTTAACATTTGAAAATCAATCACTGTAGTTCATCAACTAAAAAAAAACAAACAACACACCATCACTTCTATACATGCAGGCAGTATTTAATAAATAACATCCATTCTTGATTAAAAAAAAAACAAGGGGAAAGCCGGGACGGCTCAGCGGGTTGAGCGCTCGCTTTGAGGCCATGAGGACCGAGGATCGAATCCCGGCTCCGGCCCAGGCAGGACCCACGTGCTGAACTGGGGAGTTCCCACAGTTTGGTTCTCTAACTGTCTCTGTCTCTGTCTCTCTCTCTATCTGTCAAAAAGTAAAATAGAAATAACTATGCA
>PVKE010023092.1:0-24962 GCA_004027555.1 Craseonycteris thonglongyai
GCAAAGTTCATAGACTATAAAATACATCATTATTAACATTGTCTCGAGCCATTGTATGTCTTTGGGAGCAGAGGGGGCTGATTTTTCAAATCAGATAAAAATCCAAGTATATAGGCTCTTGTGTGTTTGCTTACATTTATATTTTTGTTTTTATTTTTTTTTTAAGATTTATTTTTATTGTTTTTAAAAGAGAGAGAGAAAGAGAGAGAAGGGGGAGGGCCCAGAGCAGTCTCCATAGTTATACATCATCAGTTTTTGACATGGTTTCGTTCCAAACAGGTGGGCAGGGACTGCGCAGGGCAGGAACTGGGCCAGGGGCCTCCTTCATGGGAAGCTTGCACTAGCAAGAACCAAACTGGGGGCACATCCCAGTTCAACATATGGGTCCCCATGGGCTGGGGCCGGGTGGGATTTGATCCTTAGACCCTGGGGCTGCAAGGTGAGTGCTCAACCCACTGAGCCATCCCAGCATCCCATTTATATTTTATATTAAAAACACCAAAGGCATCTTGAATAAGTCATCCAATCAGTTGCCAAGTCCTGTCAGTTCTCTGCATTTTTCAATTCCACTCCCTTCCCGTCACGCTGCTGCCTTTGACCTGTCGTTACTTGGTTCCTATTGCAGCAGCTTCCGGGAGGGCTCCTTGTCTCTCGTTCCTCCCCAGCTCCACCTTCTCCTGCATCCACAACGCAGATGGCACGATCCCTGCCTGTTAAGGCTTGCTGTGGCTCCCTCATGCCTTTACGGTTCGGCTTTGAGGGGCCACCATGGTCTGTCCTTAGCCTGTCACTCCACCCTGCATGCCTTTATGAACTTGCGGGTCCGTCAGGAGGACTGGCTCTCCATCTGAACCTTGTGCAGGCTGTGGTTAAGTAAAGATTCCTGAGACCCTCCTTTTTAGGTCCTGACTCTGTGGGCACGTGGGACACCTCTTCACGAAAGAGAACTGGAGTGATCTGATGTCCTGGAGCCACAGGACCTGCTGACCTGACATACCCAGTCAGTCCACGCCTCTCATCGGTTTGCCTGGCCCGCTCTGTGTCATGTAGAACCCCTGAGCTCTTCCCCCCGCCGACATCCTCCCCCACCAGGAGGAAACCTTTGACCACCACAGCTGAAAGGACCCTCTTCCCAGTGCCTGCAGCCCTTTAAGGTCTGACTGGGTTAGACTTCTCACCATCGCCAAGGCTCCCTTCACTCTGCTAACGGAAACGTGGCTGGGGCGGCCATCTTCCCTGCCTGTGACTCCTCTGGCGGAATGGCTAGGACATTTAATGTTGTTTCTGTGGGCAATCACACTTTACATCCCTATAGTACTTTGGAGTGTTTTCAAACTCTCTTTAATTGTCTCCATTCATGTAGCGAAGATGGGGCGTCGGCCATGTGGTAGGTGTGGGGCCATGCCACGGAGTTAGAACTTTGAAAAACCACTGCTTTGGGGTGACAGAGGAGCTCCTGGATACTTAGGATCAAATAGAAACATTTGATGGATGATGATATGGGATTCTCATGTCCAAGATTCTAGCCCCAGTGTCTAGCACAGAGCCTGGTACACAGCAGATGATATAATTAAAGTACCATTTACTGGAAGTGACACAATATAACCAAATGAAAGACAAGTGGGTCAGTAAGAAGAGTCTTGAGAGGATGATGGGCTGCATTGTGCATTCAGGGCCAATATGTTTTCACACTCCACCTGACCGTCCTGCACGACACGCAGGTGCCAGGAGCCCCGTGCGTAAGTCCTCAGGGTGGCACTTGGGGTGACAGAGGATTTCCAGGAAAGTGGCATCAACAGGATGAACGTCAGGACCTGTCACCTCCAGGCCACTAAGTCACGGCCTCTGTCCTTGGAGGGCTCAGATGAGCCCTTCCAGAGCCTTCCCCTCAGCAGTAGTAGACTTTGGGGAACCCCCACAACCTCCAATCTGCCTTTCTGGCTGTCTTGTCTGATGCTGGAGGGCACCCCACAAACAGGAGCTCACGGTTTTCAGCAAAATCTTGGCTTTAGTCCTCAGCGCCACCATTTGCTGTTGACTTATTCGGAGGGAAGGCTGTGAACCGAGCGGGCGTGTCAGGGTGTCAACCTCATTCCCTCACTTCCTCAGCCTGACCTTGACTTTTCAGCCACAAACTTGTGTTCTTTCATAGAATGACCCAAGGCCTGGGCCCTTGCTCTGAATTTTCTCTGCAGCCACTTCAGTCTTCCTGTGGGAGAGGCGGCTCTCCAGGGACTGGGAGGCATCAGGCCGACCAGAGCAAGGCCCCTTGGGCTTCTGTCCTATAATGGGGGGATTACAGGCAGCATCAGCCTGGGACTCGAGGCTCAGGGGAGCCCCGGGATCCTTGCCTTCAATTAAACATCTGCCCTTCTTCTCCCTGCAGCCCCTGGATCAGAGTCCTGGTGGGCTCTACCTCCCACTCTCATACTTAAGGAGGATGTCACAATACCCACTCATATGTAGAGCTTCTGCCAGTTTGGATCAAAATGGCACCCGGAAAAAAGTCTCCAAGCACAGCCCATCATTTGAATAAATTTCAGCAAAATTTGCACCTGGCTTGCTAATAGTGATGCAAAATGTTGTAAGAAAGGAAAGGCTCTGAATATCCTTTATACATGGATGAGGAAGACAGTTCACGGAAGCCCAAGTGTGCATGTAGCAAATGGTTGCATTGGTTGCCCCGGGGCACCCAGAGGAGCCACCGTGTCTCTGTCCGTGGTGCTGATCACTGGCCTTGGCTCCAGCACTTCCCTCTTGGTGCTGGTCCCAGGAGTGTTTGTCTGGTGGGGAGGCTATGAAGGAGAATGGAGCACAGGGAGGCAATTGGGCAGAGGCTGTGGGGGCAGCCTCACCATAGACAATTGTGAGTCAGAGAAAATTGCCTTTTCACATAATTGCAGTTGCCAAGAAAGCCTTTTTTTCTTTCTCTGAGATAATGGGGAAATGTGTTGTCCTGGATCACACGCATGCTATACAGAGTACAAGGGAGTGTTTATCTTGACTCCCAGCCTGACAGGGGAGCCACACTGAGTCATCCTTCAGGGCCCAGCCTGAATCTTTCCAGGCAGCTCTCCCTGTGTCCAGGCAGAGCGGATCATTCCCTCCTGTGCTCCCTGCAAGTTTCACTCACACTGCCCATCACTTTATACCATGAGAGCATTCCTGGCAGGGGCTGGAGGTTGTTTATCTCTGTGCCCCAAGCATGAGCCCTGGGTCTTGAGCAGATCAAAGGCTCAGAGGTGTGTGTTGAGTGGATAAACCTCGCCCCAGGACTGTCCACTTGCAGGCCCTGGGGCCATCTTCTGCCTACCTACCCTCCACGTGCCTTGAAGATAACCACCCACAGGGACCCACCAGCTGTGTCCATGCCATCTGACCGCCCTGCTCCATTCATCCGTTCATAGATCCCTGCCACCTCTCTGGCCTTGCAGGCCTATATTCCCATGTGCTGCCAGGGGAATGAAGCTGCTCTACCTGGCCCCACAGGAAACCTGGGCCACTTGGCGGGGACAGGGTCCCCCAAAGCTCCAGGCTCTGCCGTGATGGAACTGTGACCCCCATCTTCGGAGCATCTTTTATGTCAGTGGTTTCTTCTCTTCTTGACTTTGTTTTGAAGCATGTTCTAAACAGCCGCTGTTGTCTCAACCTTGGAAAGTGCCAGCTTCACATTGGTGTTTGGAAAGGGCTGGCTCACTGCTTATTTCTGGCCTCTGCCGTGTTCTAGCTTCTTGATACTTCCACGCGGAGCGTCCCCTCTCCCGTGACACGCCCCCCTCCCCTGCAAATCTTCACTGCACATTTCCTGTGTCAGGAACAGGTCCCAAGAGCCCTCCCTGCACAGGAGACCTGACTGTGCCCACTTTATAGATGAAGATGTGAGCACGCAGGTGAAGCGACTTGCTCCAGCTCAGGGTCAGTAACTGGCAGGATGGTGGTGAACCCAGACGAGCGGGCTCCTTTGTTACTGTGTTCCCTTTGGCCTGAAATCTCTCCTTACTGCTCACTGTCTGGGGAATACCTGGCCGGGTGTCTGGAGCAGCCAATCTGGGGGAAGAGCTCACCCTGTGATTTATTTTCTCTGAGGTTCCCAGGACATGTTTTTTTCCCTCCTTCCCAAACGCAGTGCTCCGTATTCCCACCTGAGGTCATTACCTTAGTGCAGGTTAAAAACAAAGTGTTTGTGTCCATCCGCCTAATTGCTCAGAAACCCTCAAACCCACATTACCACCAGCCTAATTATTTTGAAATCCAGCATATTAGCCTGCCGAACAATTAGGCAGATGATAAGCGCTTGCCCCACCTGCCCAGGGACTAGGGGACAGTCCCGGCTGAGGGAGGTGGGGAGGCCGGGCCCCAGGGCTGCTGCAGGAGGCAGTAAAGCAACTACACCTACAGGCCTGAGACAAGGGAGGGAGGGAGCGCCGGCCCACCTGCTTCTGCTTATTTGTCATCCCCGCAAAGTTGCTAAGAAGAGTTTCACATTAATGAGCAGGGAGGATGGGACTCCACTGGTCGGAAGGGACATGGTGACAGAGCTGGGTCCCAATTGTCACCACTCAGCTCTCTGGGCACGCATAGCGTGCTTACCCGGTGTGGCACGCAGCCTGGCCTGGAAGGTTTCTAGGCAGAGTTTTTGTGCTTGGTCATGCCAGTGAGAATTGCCCTGCACCATGGTTGGTGCCTCTTTGTGCTGCCGGGTTCGGTCTCTAGTGCTGGGGGTGGCTCGGGTGGGCTTGTGGGAGGGAGGGGGGTGTGGTCTGCATGGCAGTCTGACATGTACCCAAGTGCTGGACAGTTTCGAGTGGGTGAGAGCTTGGAGGTTGGTCTCTCCAGCCCCTTGTTCACTAAGTAAGGGGGCTCGTCCGCCAAGGTGCAATCCTGACTTGTACTGGGGGGTCAGAAGGAGGGATGGATTAACATGCCCGACAGGGTTGCTGCCATTGGCTGTGCCTCTGACCTTGTTCTGAGGGCTTCTGTGCACGTGAGCCGCTAAGGGTCCCGTGAGTCACTTACTTTCCTTCTCCTCCCTTTTACAGATAAGGACACGGAGGCACGCAGAGTGTACGCAACCTACCCCAGGTTCTGTTAGCTATTAAGTAGCACAGCCACGATCTGAACCCCAGCAGCCTGGCCCCACGGCCAACCGCCCCGTCCTAAGCTGACCAGATGTCCCGTTTGAGATGAGCCAGAAAACAGCAGTGCTGTCCCGTTTCAAACAGGACGTCTGGTCAGCCTACTGGCACCTTGAAGTTAGCCCATTGAGACTGGGCAGACCAGACAGAGCATGTGACGTGGGGCAGGACCGTTGTTGTCTGTCCCATCTCAGATGGGACCGTTGGCCAGCCTGCCCAGTTCCTATGCACCACCTCCATGCGCAACCGCGCCCAAGCAACTGGCGACGGAGTCCAGGCCGAGTTCTGACACCCGCGGAGAGAGGCCCCTCGCAGCGCCCTCCGCTCAGCAGCTCAGGCTGGTGGGAGAACAGCGCCCAGGCGCCTACGGGGCAGAGGGCACAGTGGGCAGAGCACGCGCGGGTCCCCTGGATGCCTCGCCTGGCTGTGTGGTAGCTGGGCATCCAGGAGGTTTTGCAAGGGCCATGGTGATGTCTGAGCTCAGTCTTGAAGCACGTTCGGTTGTGGGTCAGAGACAAGGCTCACAGCCAAATTGTGGCCTGTTGGGGGTGAGGATGTGGGACTCCTGACTCCCTGCCCCACACTGTCCCACCCACCGAGCATCTCCTTCCTCCTCCCATGGCCAGACTCCCCTGAATGTGCTTGTGACTTGGCCCAGTGGGGAATGGGGAGGGGGGGGGACAAGATGGCGTCTCCCCAAGGTGACTCGGAGAAGCCAGGGGAGTGTGGTGTTGGTGAGGGGTGGGGGACTCAGAAGGCAGGGTGCATGTGCAACCAGAAGGGCCGTCTGGAAGCTGGGGTGGGGGCTGGGGCCCAAGTACGGCATCACAGTGCTTGCAGCAGGCTCCTCACCCTTCCCTGTTTCTTAGAGAAGGGTCACTAATTCAGCATTGCCCAGGCTGCTGCTCCAGGCCCCCCATGTCCCACTACTACTGCTCTTATGTATGTGACTATAGAGAGCCACCCTCGAGGGCTGGTTCTTAGAAGACACAGGAAATACCATCCGAAGACCTGAACCTCCCACGTGGGGGCTCATGTTTTCAGCAGGAGTCTGTTAGGAGCAGATCTAACATGAGGTGGGGTCACAAGATGGGCCTTAATGTTCCTGGGCAAAGTGTGTGACCAAGGACACCAAGCCACAAGATAGTTGTGGCCTCCCCGAGGCCAATTTCTAGCTGATGGTACAGGAAGTGGCTACCGGGCCTGGCTCCCTCAGCCGGAGCTCAGCTGGAGTGGGGATCTTCGAAGGCTCTTTGCTAAGTCCTTGTCTAGGAAACCACAAATGACAACACCAGGTTCCCAGCACCTCAGGTGGCTGGGGGTCTGAGGCCAGCCTGAGCTGATGCATGTCCCACTTTGCCTCCTCCTGGCATGAGACCCCAGGCAACCCCTTCTCGTGGCCCCTAGTTTTCATCCGTATCATGGACACACACTATGTGTTAGATTCCTCAGGCTGCTGTAATAAAGTGCCCCAGACTGGGTGGTGGAAGACAGCACACATGTAGTGTCCCCAGCTCTGGAGGCGGCAAACTGCAGATGAAGGTGTGGCTGGGTGGGCTCCTTCCAAGGCTGTGGGGGGCACCTGATGCAGCCCCACCCTCAGCTTCTGGTGTTGCTGGCATTCTGCTGTTTCTTGCCTTGTAGACAACACATCACCCTAATCTCTGTCTTCATCTTCTCGTGGCCTTTTCTCTGTGTGCTTCTCTATGAAGAAATTTTCCCCTAGGATGAGGACACAGTCATATTGGATCAGGGCCCACACAAAAGACCTCGTCTTAAATTGATCATGTGCCAAGACCCCCTCTCCACACAAGGTCATGGTCGCAGGTGCTGGTGGCTAGGACTTCCAACACCTTCAGTTGTAGGGGGGTGTGTGTCGGTGGGCACAGTTCAACTCGTCACAGAAAGGAAGGAGCTGTGACCCCTGGCCTCAAGGAGTTCTCAGCTATTGGTAGAAGCAGAAAATTCAAGTCAGGAGAAGCAGAAGGAAGGCCAGACACGGGACAGAGGCTGGAACTGACTCACAAGGTAGGACCATGAGGCTGGGACTGTCCCTGAGATGAGAGAGTGATTCCCTGGTGTCTCTGGAGGGCAGCTTTTAGAGCTGGGTGTCTTCCTTACTGTCTTGCCTGGCACTGCCCAGGCCCAGGTGTTCTGCAGGAGATGGAGGGCGACCCAGTGGGTTCCCTGGTCCTGGGGACTTGGCACGTCCAGCATGGCTCTGTGTCCCATGTCTGCTCCTACCGCCTTGCTGTTTTGTGTCAAAACACAAGGTCGGATGGCAAAGGACTGAGGCCCATTCACCTGCTAAGAAAGAGTCCAGGGGTCCCGTTCAGGGAGGCCTCATCCTCCTCTCTCTGAAGGGAGAGATGTGCTTGCAAGTAGGTAAATGAGAAAAAGAAAAAAAAATTGTTTCAAAATAACCCTTATCACACAAGGATTGTACGACTGTCATTTTAGCTATGTGGACACCTCGTCTCAGAGGGGCTGTGATGGCTGCCTCTCTGAGACGGGATGGTCGTCCCGCACAGGGTGGACCTTGCCACTTCATTCCCCGCTAGCAGATGTGTTTTGTGGAGACGCGGGCTGATTTATATGTCCTCTCGCCCTTCCTCCTCTTTTTTCCAGGACAAAGCATGAGAAGCAACAGTGAGCGCATGGGCTCTGGACCCTGAGCCCCGTGCACATGGCAGCTCTCAGCCACTTGAGGGGCCATCGCTGACGTTGGGAGTCTGGTATGTGGTGCTGTTGGGGGCGAGGGAGGCCAGGCGGGTACGAAGGCCGGGGTATGTCGGGCACATGTCCGAGGACAGAGGCTCACCCGGACTCGGAAGGCCTCGCAGGTGCCATGCACTGGTTCAGATTGAGACGCTGGGGCCTGAATCCAGATGATACTAACGGTGTGAACTTGGGACGCTTGCTTGGGTGCTCTGTGTCTACCTCAGTTTTCACATCTGGAAAACGGGGATTGAACACTGCCCCCACTTAGTAGAGTCGTGATGAGAATGAAGTGTGCGTGTACATGCGCGTGGCTCAGATCAGGGCCTGGCATAGGGTGAGTGCTGGGCACTTGCATAAGCGTGAACTGCTCTACACTCCGGAACACTGCACATTAATCAGCGCCATCCCGCTATTTCAATGCCCGTTTCAGAGACCTTTGTGTCTGGGGACTTGCTCAAGGGAAGACCTGGTCCAAACTGACTGGAAGCACAGGGGCTCGGTGTCCAGACTGTGGCCTGTGCCGTTATCTGAGGAAACTCCTCATTCATTCCGTTGAGCACCTGTTGTTGGCCAGGCACTGTGTGAGGCCCCTGGGAAAAATCAGAGCATAAAGTAGACAGCTTCCTTTTCCTCGTGGAGCTGACAGTCTGCTGAGTAAATAAGGCAAATCAAGAAATAAGACAGTTTATAGATGTTGATAACCGTTATGTTTCGATAGGTGATAGGGGCGGCCACCTAATAAATGGTGTGGTCAGAGAAGCCCTGACCTGCCAATTAAAGTTGCAGGAGGAGGGGAGGCGTGGCCAGCCCTGGGGAGGGTGCTCAGAGCCGGGAAGAGCAAGGCCAAGACCTGGCTGGGAAGGAGCCTGGCCGGGGTCTGGGGCTGGAGAGGTGGGTGGGGCCACTTCCTGTCTGGTCAGGTGTATCCTCCGTCTCTGCTTAGGGCGCAAGGAGTTGTACAGGATCCCAGGAGGATCGTTAAGGGGCGAGAAAGAGCTTACACGTCTTTAGCTTGTGGGTCAGCTGTTGGGCCTTCCAGGCAGCTTTGCTGTCCTGTTTCCCCGATGAGGAAGAGGAGACCCCAGGTGTGAAGGAACTTGGTAAAATGGACAAGAGAAAATTCAAAGGAAGAGGTCTAGGAGGTAATCTGGAGAAAGTCCCTCAGACCATTACCCTGTACAACTGTTTTTAGTCTCATTTTTATTCATGTGTGCATTTTAGAATCAAGTATTTTGTATGGCTTGCAGTGAAACCCAAACATCCCCTGTCTCACCTTCCCTCTCCTACACCCTAGAGGTGGTCCCTTTCAACGATTTACATTCCTTATGCTATTCACCTCCCTAGCTCTAAAACATTATATATGTGCACATATATAACAAATCTATTAATATATAATGTCTCTCTATACAGGAGGGCTGTCTGGAAAGTATGCAGCCATGTAATATGAAAAATAGAGGCATTTATGGCTGGATTTTTTTTTCCTGGACAACCCTCGTATATTCTTTTTGGGGTGCATATAGAAAAATTGAATCTATCCATCTATCATTTACCTGTCACCACCTATCTTTATCTTCTTAGGCTGCTATACCAGAATACCATTGATTTATAAACAACAGCAATTTATTCCTCACAGTTCTGGAGGCTGGAAGACCAAGTTCAGGTGCCAGCAGGGCCAGTTTCCCACAGGGACCCTCTTCTGGGTTGCAGATGGCTGACTTCTCCTTCATTCTCACACGGCAGAGACAGTGCCTAGCTCTTTGGCCTCTTCTTATGAGGACCCCAATTCCACTTAGGACGGCTTTACCCTCATGACCTAAGCACCTCTCAAAGGCCCCAGCTACCAAAACCATCACCTTGGGGGTTAGGTTCCAACATGTGAATTTGGGGGGACACAAACATTTAGTCCATAACTCTATCTATCTATCTATCTATCTATCTATCTATCTATCATCTGTCATCTATCATCTGTCATCTGTCATCCATCTACCCATCCACCCACCCATCCATCCATCCATCCATCCATCCTTCCATCCATCCATCCATCCATCCTTCCATCCATTTATCTTCTCATTGTTTCGGCTTCTCTGGAGAATCCTGACTGACACACAAGTTTGTGACTTTGTAGCAGCTACCTGATCATTTAATTTCTTCACTGGTGAAATGCCTGGCACACGGAAAAACTAAATAAAAAATTTAAATCATCGTTACTTATTTCCCCATATCTCAGGCATCGCTCATTTGTTAGATGTACTATTTATTTTATGTACCCCTCAGAAAGGAAAAGTCACCCCACTTAGCTATAAGAACACATCACCTGTATACTGCATTCTGCTTTCCAAAGAGGCCGAATGAATGAGCAACTTGGACGGCGATGTACCTCAGTTTTATCCCTCCTGGATGTGCTGCCCATCTCTGCCTGCCCTTGAATCATTTGTAAGATGGTCTTGACACAAGTGTGGTTAGAATGGAGTGAGATGCGTTGTGCAGATGGTTGATAGATGTTAGTCCTTAGTTATGTCTCCATGTATAACCATGGCCCTTTGTACAAAGGATGAGAGTCAGGGAACAGGGCCAACACTCACCAAGCTCCTTCTTGGTGGGACCAACACCAGTCCATTTTACAGATGGGAAAGCCAAGGCTCATAGAGGTCAAGTAACTTACTCAAGATCACTTATTCCTAAATCTTGGGGCTATCACTTGAACCCAGTTTTATTAGTTCAGATCATTCTCCAAGCAGGAGTGTTCCTTTCCTTTCACCCAATACCCCGGCCCCACCAGCCAGCTTGGCGACTTAGCCTTCCCTTGTCAGACCTGAGACTCATCCAGTCAACCATTGTGCTGAGTTTTTTCCACTCTGGACCTGCTTGTCTGTCAAGGCCCCTCCGGGCTCGTCCCCATGTGAGGGGAACCCCAGACTCAGCACGGCTGGTTCTGCCACTGAACTCTTTGCACGACCTGGTCTTTCACCCATGGTCTCAACCGTGGTTCTGGGTGCTTGAGTTGTCTGTGAGGATACAATGATTCCAAAGACCGGCTTTTCAAGCAGAAGCTCAGCTTGCTCTGAGTCCACTATGGGACTGTGGGCAAGCCGTGAAGCTCTTAGAAGCCGTAGCTTCCTCCTTTGTCGTTCTTGGCACACTTCCGAGTGAAGTAAGCTAGCCAACCACAGGGTAGCTGGCTCTTCGGTGGGTTAAAGTGCCACGCAGCTGCCAGAACAAAGGCTGTGCGGACTTTAGTGTCAGGGTTGTTTGTCTCATTTACTTGATTAGAAAACTTCCTCCTGCAGAGCCCGAGAGGGTCTAATTTGGAAGGAAAGGACTACTTGAGTAGTAGAACTGCAAGGGTACCCCCCCAAAAAAAACCTGGAGTTACCTTCTGGAGGGCGGGTCCCTGGTAGTGCAGGCTTCCTCCGCTAGGTGAGTGTTCTAGCAGCCCATCTGCATCCGTGCATTGTTCGGAGAGGCTGCGTTTGGCTTCAGTAAAAATTTTTGGAGGCTCTTTCAACACATCTGTCCATTTCATGATGGGTGATTTACACGAACAATGTGCGGAATGACAATTCACCTGCCCACACTGAGCTGTGTTCAGCAGGCTTTGACCAAAAATGGCATGACCCCCGTGCCCACCCTCCTTATTCACCCAGTCTTTCCGCAAGAGACTTTGTTTTTGTTTTCCTGGGTGGAAAATGTCCTCAAAGGGAAAATGTTTTGCTGATGTGGATGAGGTGAAACAAAAACACGGCAGAAGCACTAAAAGGCATCCATATCAATGAGTTCAAAGACTGTTTTGAGCTATGGAAAAGGCATTCCAATAGATGTGCACGAAGTGGAGAGTACTTTGAAGGTGACTAAAGTTTAAACACGTAAGAATCAATACACAGTTTTTTATAAATGAATTCCGGTGTTTTGGGGTCTTGGCATTGGATTGGCACTGCCTTTCACCGGATGGGGACCCACAGGAATTTAGACGGCCGTGACGGCTTCTAGAACGCAGCCCCCTGAGGCTAAGTGGCCTCTGGAGAACTTGCTTTGTCACTGTCTGTCTGCTGTCAGTGTCCAGGTTGGCAATAAAGATGGGCATGATCATGACAATAATAACGGTGGTCCTATGTGTTCACCAGGTGTAAGCACTGGGCTTCATGCTTCAGACGTGTTGACTCCTGCGCTTCCTTCTCACAATAGCCCCGTGAGGAAGGTTCTTACGTTATCCCCACTTTACAGATGGGCAAAGCGTTCAGCTACTGCTTGGCTGGAGCAGCATTTAGACTCCATGGATCTGCATTTTTTTTTTTTTAACAATTTTTTTAAATTTATTTTTTTATTGTTTTTGACAGAGAGAGAGAGAGAGAGATAGAGAGAGAGATAGATACAGAGACAGAGAGAGAACTGAGCTGGGGGAACTCCCCCCAGTTCAGCATATGGGTCTGCACGGGCCACGCCAGGATTCGATCCTCAGTCCCTGGTGCTGCAAAGTGAGTGCTTAACCCACTGAGCCATCCTGGCTTCCCCAAAATCTTTTTTTTTTTTTTTTGAACTGAACTGGGGGCCTCACCACATTTGGGAAGCACACCCCAGTTCAGCATGTGGGTCCGCCTGGGCTGGAGCCGGGATTCGATCCTCGGTCCTCGGGGCTTCAAAGCGAGCGCTTAACCCACTGAGCCATCCTGGCTTTTCATGTCTGCATTTCTGACCATGAGGTCATTTTATCTTCTACCACGAGTCTATTTTTAAAAATTTATTCCATGGTTTTATGTCAGAACAAAATCATGGGTATTAATGACTTTATTAAAAATGTTTATTTTGTTATTAATTATCAGAATTTTATTATTCTAATGATCTTATTCAGTATTTTATCAACGATGAATAAATGTATGTCATCCATTATTATCATTATTTATTTCATGGCTCAAATAGCCCAGAGTTGGCTAGTGGGACCTTTCAAATCGCCTCCTGTGTCCTTTTGACATCTTTCTATCATCCTTTGAGCACTTCCTTAACTTTTGGCACACTAAGGTACTCCAGGCCCATCTTATGTGTCTTCTGCCCAAGCCCCAGGTCAGCCATTTTTCCAAGGGGCCTTGGCTCCGTCTTGTGGAGAATGGATTTAGAGTGTTCATGTGCTCATCGCTTCTCACCAGCACTGCTTCCAGGCTCCCTCAGTCCACTTCTAGATTCTTCGTAGGAAAGGAGACACCCCAACCCTTTCTGACGTTGTCAACCCCCAATGCCGTGTTATTTTAATTCTACCAGCAGAAAAAAATTGTCTGAAGGGGCCATGGTACCCCCTGACCTTCTTAATCCCCTTGAATCGTATTTCTTCATGTTCAAGACTCACAAGAGAGAGTGAGCTGCCCAGCGAGACCCTACCCTAGAAGGGAGTAGGAAGGGAGAGAAGGTTCCCGAAGAACCTCTTGACATGAGCCAGCGGCATCCTCGGGTCTGGGATGTTTGGCTGCCAGCCTCTTCTCTCCCTCCCTCCCCATCTCATGGCCCAAAGTTTCTGGACTGTACTAGTCACCGGGATACAGCAATGAATAAGGCAGAGAAAATCTTTGCCCTGATGTCGCTGATGTGCCTCTTGGGGAGACAGATGATCTACAATCAATTCGTAAACAAATATTACAGATGCATGCTGGGGGCGGGGAGAAAGGGGGCCCGATGGTGCAGGAAAATGGAGGATGTAGTGGTGGTGATGGTGCAGCTTAATGTAGAGATGGGTCTAGGAAGGCTTCTCGGAGGAGGAGACCTGAAGGAGACATGGAAGATGAGAAGGGACCATGGGGAAAGTGAAGGAAGAGCATTGCAGGCGGAGGGAAGGGCATGTGGGGATGCCCAGGGGCAAGGGAGAGCTCTGAGCGTCCCTGGAAGTGGCAGGAGGCTGGGGAGGCTGGCTTGGTGAGTCAGGCAGAAAGAGACATGGGATGAGACCAGATCACACAGGCCTCAGAGTCACTGCAAGGGTTCGGATTTGGAGAATGGGGGAGCACATCTGGTCATGGAAAAGACGGGAGAAGAAATGATAAAGTGCTCATTCGCAGGCAGCCACGATGAGGATAATGGATGGTGGCCAGGCGGACCATATGCACTTGGCTAACAGAATTAATCATGTTCGGTATGGCACAAAACGAGACCGACAAGCACAATAAAACATTTAAAGACGAGAGTGGATTTTAATTTTAGGAGTCGTCTAAAACAATATGGTAATGATGATAGCCACGTTGGCCCTGTGAGTGTAAAATCTAAATAGGACACAAATTAAAGTCATAAATAATATTTAATTTGCTATACGAATGCATTCTCAAAAGTCATATTGATGAAAAAAAGTTATTAGAATGAATCAGATGAAGATGCTCATGTGTCTGGAATATTTAGTGGACTGGAGAAATGTGAACAGAAAAAAAAATCCATAACACAGTGTATGAGTTGGAAATTGGAATGAGAACATTATGATTTTCCACTTGCGTTTATTGAGCAAACCACGGACTGTATTTCCAGGGCCATTTAGCTAGATTGGAACAAATAAGAGACGACTGATTTTTAAGAACTGGTGATTAATGACATGCAATTCCTTTAAAGTAGTTTTGTAAATACTCGATCCCAGAGATATTTTGTGTTCTCATCTGCTACTAGGCCTCAAGCGATGGGGCTTGAGGGACCTTGTTTTGCTGTCACCAACGGTTTCTTCCCGTGCATCGCACTTCTATGAACTTGGATCTCAGATTCAGGGTGTGCACTTTATACATTGTGTGCACAGAATGAGGAGAGGCACAGAGAGGTGTCAGAAAAGAGACTGATTGTGTAAGAACAGCTATTAATTTGCAGAATCTTCAGTCTGATTACAGGGAACATTAAGGCAGCCTCATGTTCTGAAGAGAAGGGCTAAATGCAGAGAGCAGAACAGAACAAGAAATGCAAAGGAAAGAACAGTTACCGATGTGAATGCAAAACACAACAAAACTGAAAATGTCAGTGGGGGAGGGGGGCAGGGGCATCATTCTGGATTTAGGTGTCCACCTGGCAAGGTGACACCGATGATGACTTTATGAAAGACGGCCAGAAATAAACAGGAGGGTTTTTCTTAAAGCATACTGTGTCCTGTTTCTCTGAATGGAACAAGGGTGTTCTGTAGAAAATGCTGGGACATGAGAGTTGCACAGGGTGTCACTGAATGAACCTTTCCCACATGTTTTGTGTACAACCTGCCGTATGCCACCGGGGTTCCAGCCCTAGGAGGTACTATGACTGGCTTGGCAGAGCCAGTTAGGTGGTCAACAATTAAAAACCAATGATGAATAGCATTCACGTCGCCTCCAAAGAGAACAGCTACAGGGTCCCCTGCCACTGGGACTGCATGGCCTTCTCAGACAGCATGCGCTTCCGCCAGACCCTCTCCTTGGGAGGCCTTGGGCAGCCATGAGCCTTCCTGCCTCTTGAATTGTCATTTGCTCAAAAATTGGGGCTGGTCCAGCTTTCTCCAAAGCAGCGAGTTCTGCTCTTGGTCACCTGCACCCCTCACCCGAGTCCGGCAAGTCAGGCCGGAGTTCACCGCCCAGGGTGCCTCCATTAGGGCATCTCTTCCACAGCCTGCCTGTCATTTCTCACCTGCTTGCCCGATGCCAGCTGCCTCTCCTCTCATCCATCCCCCACCAGGCAGCCGTAGTGATCTTTACAAATTGCAAATCAGAGCCCATCAGTGTCCTCCTTAAACCCCCTTTAATGGCTCCCTTGGGCAGTGTTTTTCAACCTTTATTAAAAAAAACCCCACACACCCCATGTCCTAGTTTGATAAATAATGATACGAGTTACTCTTTATTAATAGCGATGATTCCTATTTATCAAGTACCTCCTGTGTACCAGGGCCTGTGCCTGCATTACTCCCTTGAACCCTCACCGAAACCCTCACGGCCTCCCATACTATAGGTGAGGAAGTGTCTGGCAGGAGGTGGTGTCACCCGGCTGTCCCCAGGCCCATGCCCCTGCCCCAGCAAGACAGGAGGCTGCCGCTCTATTGTTCCTTCCTGCTGTGATACCTCTGCAGGGGCCTGGCCCTGGCCCCACACTTCTATTGCATTCTTTTGGGGAATCATTGCTCTGGGCCTGTAGGAGGGACTCCAGCATTCTTCCTGTGACTTCTAAGGTCAGCCATGGTCTGGCCAGGCTTCCCACATTGGCCTTTCTACCGCCCGCCTTGTCTGGCTCCCCACCTTTCTGCTTTGGGTTTCCTTCACTCACTTCTTCTCATTCCGATTCTTCCTGAGACTCACCTCTTCCAAGAAGCCCCCTCTCCCACTCCAGGCTTGATCGGGGGCTCTACCTGAGTGTTCCTTTGCACCAAGAACTTCCACCCTCTATCACAGCACCCAGCCAGGCATCTTCCTCATCTTCCTTTTCCTCTAAACTTTCCCCACCAGGCACTGTAGTGGTAACAAGAACAGACGAGACCATACACTCCTGGAAATCATGTCTGTGACAAGATGTTGAAATAGAAATTGTGGTCAGGACCTCAAGATGAAATAAACACTGCACCCCGAAGAGGCTTTGGGGCCTTGTTCCCAAAGCAGGAGCACATGTGACTTTGAGGTCTGGTGGTCTTGGGATCTGGTGGCCTGGCCTCCAAAACATCTCTGGTGCTGAGGTTGCTGTGTGTCTTTGGGTAGGTAACATGACTTCTCTGAGCTGTGAAACAAGGTTTGCAATTCAGACTCCACGGGGCTGCAGTGGGATTCAAACGTGAGTGGTTATATCTGGCTGGTGTTCCCATGATGAAAGGACCTTCACTGGCTGCCTCTCAGCCTCCCTGACCCCTGCCTCCCCTGTGTTCAGGGGCTCATGCGTCTCATCTCCAATGTGGTTTGGAGGTGGCAGTCCTCACTGGGGCTCCCGAGCCCAGCCCCTGGGCGTGCATCTGTGCCCCTCTCCCACCGTGGGGTTTCTGAGTCACACCCCGAGGATAGCTGCATCTTGCACACCTAGTTCCACTCTCCATTATCAGAGCTGTGCTTCATGATTCTGCTAAGCTACTAATAGAACGGGAACCAAAGAATCCAGCGTTTCAAAATCCTTCAAAACAAAACACAGAAGCAACCGAGGTGCCCTTTCCTAGGGGAATGAACCAACAAACTGGTTCATCTGTGCTATGGAATATTATTCAGTGGTAAAAAGAAATGAGCCTTGTAGTCACAAAGACCCCGAGATGCTTCACACACATGAGCTAAGTGGACGATGAGTCTGAAGGCTGCACACTGTCGGGTTCCAACTGTATCATTCTGAAAAGGGCCCAACCGTGGACACGGTACAAAGACCAGCGGTTGCCAGGGGTGGGAAGGGAGGCATGACCAGGCACAGGGGATGTTTAGGGCAGTGAGGCTATTGTGCACGATACCATAATGGTGGACGCATGCCATTAGACGTTTGTGCAGACCCATAGCGTGTGCATCCCCAAGGGTGACCCGAGTGTAAATTATGGGCTTCAGTTAATAGGATGTGCCAGCATTGGCTCATCGATGGTGGCAGGGCAGTTGTGACACGGGTGCTAAATGTTAGTGCAAGGGGAACTCTGAGTGTGTGTGGTGGTGGTGGGGGAGGGGACCCAGGGAACCCTCCATGCCTTGCTCAGTTTTTCTGCAAACCTGAAAATACTCTAGAAAATAAAGTCCATTGACACAATTTTTAAAACAAAAAGGAGAGATTCCTGGGGAGGAACACAAATGTCATGTAAGGACACATGGAGGGCCCTCCCCTGGGGTTTCAGGTGGGAATTCTTAGGCTGTCGAGGCAGGAAAGGGGCCAGTGGAGGCCACACCTGCCTCTGTATGTTCATGGCCAGAGCCCCCAACTATGGGCCCCGCCCCAGCAGAGGCCGACTCACCTGCAGGGCCCACAGCAGTCTTTCCGGGTAGGAACATCCAGCTGGCCACGTCGCTAACTGTGGATTTTTTAGTCGCCACAGTAGGGAGAAATGAACTTTAGTAGTCTATTTTGTTTAATCCAACTGTCCATAAATATTATTATTTCATCATGCAATCAATATAAAAATATTCATGCTCTTTTACACCTTTTGTTTTGTTTTGTACTGGAGTCTTCAAAATCTGGTGAGTCTGGAACCCTCACATCTCACTCGGGATTGGCTATGTTGCAGGTGCCCAATGGTGCCCCAGGGCCCATGCAGTGGGCAGCACGATGTGGAGGTGACCACGATCTAGGGGAGCCAGCCCAGTGAGTTCTGGGTGGAATGGGAGCCGTCTCCCCACCAGCTCCTTCCCTCCTCCCTTCCTTCCCGTGGTGAGGGTGTGCCAATTAAAAATTAATTTTTAGAGTTGCTCCCGCCTCACAAACTCCTCGGGGGCAAGTGTCTGTGCCCAAGGCTCTGTCTGCGCCAGGCGAGGCGGGCCGGCTCCGCGGAGCTGCTGAGCTTCGTTCTGCCCAAGCAGGTACCTTTTTTTCTCCTCCCCCATCTTCATTTTGCTTTGCTGGTTGGAGAGGAAATGAAATGTAAGGGAGAATGGGAGGCTCAGACAGCTGCAGCCAGTCTCACCCTACAGAGACCAGAATGCGTGGGGCTCGTTAGCTGGCTGGGCTCGGGAGGTGAGCACACATTCCTGGTGGCCAGGAAGCTCCCTCCCTTCCCATGCCCACAGCAGGCATCAGTAATCCATCTCAGCTCCGCTTCTGATGCAGCATCTATGTGAGTCTTTCTGTGCTAGGCAGATAATCCTGGTGGATCGGGGCCGGCCGCCAGCTAAACCTGTTTGCTGTCCTGCTCTAGGAGATGGTCCATCTGATCTTTCTAACTTGGCTTCTCAGGGTGCCTGTCTCCCCCTGGGCTTCCCACTGCAGCAGCATTCAATGCTTTTTCCTTTTTCTTAACACCCAGGGGTGCTGTGTATGGTTGGGCAGGTAGTTCACTGTGCAAGGGCTGCCATCCAAGGGCTGCAAAGAGCATGGCATCCAGCCAGTGCCCACTCCTCAAGCCGTTGGTAGCCCTTAGACTGAGGGTGCCTGCACCCGGGTTCAGGACGCCTTTTGTCTCCTTTATGTGCTAGGGGGGGCCTGCGGACATCCAGTCTCGTGACCTTTGCCTGTGCACTTCCTTCTGCCTGGGATGCCTTTCCCTGTGTTATCTCCACTCATTGCAGTCCTGCTTCAGTTCCCGAGACCCTTCCTGGTCTCTCAGTGAGCACTGGAACCTCCCTGTGGCTCTCACTGGGCTCAGCCCAGTTATTCTTATAAGTGAACTAAGTAGTGCTCTTTTGTCCACATGGAATGGTGGACTTGAGTCTGGAGGCTGTATTTGATTTTTCTGTGTACCCAGTGCCCAGGCTGGGGCCTGGCAAAGTACATTTGACGTGATGAGGTATTTCTTATGACGTAAGACAGACCAGGTGCCAACAGCTGATGTACTAACAGGCAACACGCATCTACGCTCACAGGGCCATGCACTGTGCTAAAGACCTCACGTGTCGATCTCATTGAATGCTTGCAACCCCACCCTGAGCTGGCTGCTGTGACTGCCAGCCCTGCTTCATGGCTGGGGGTCCGAGAGAGTCATGAGAGGAACTTGCCCGGGTTACAGGGCTGGGGGTGGAGGCAGGTACTGACTCTGGCCACCACTTTCTCTGCATGCCCACCCACCTCCCACCATCTGTTTACATCTATCAGTTTTCTGTGTTCAGTGCTGAGGGGTAAAACATGAACTTCAGCAGTGTGATACTGAAGACAACAGCATAGCTTGTGCTCACAGCCACTCACTCTGAGCCGGGCTCTGTTCTAAGCGTGTTCTACAGGTCACCTCTGTGCACATCTCAAAGTAGATGTCACCCTCCTCTTCCCTAAGGTAGCAAGTGCCATGGCCAAGATTTGCCCAGAAAGGCCTGGCTTCAGTGCCTGGCCTTGAGCTCTGCACCCTGCTGCCCTCTAAGGCCCCTTCCCACGGGGAGGGGCCTGGGATGTCCCCTGGGAGAGGCGGTATAGCCCACAGGGTGGCCCATGGCCCCCAGAGGCAGCCAGCCTGGTTCAGTCCCAGCTCTGCCACTCGCCTGTTGAGAGCCTGGGTGAGCTGCCTCCCTCTCTGCCTCAGTTGCGTCAGCTATAAAGTGGGCACAGTGCTAGAACCTATTGCTATGGTTGTCATGGGCATGGGTCCATGGGCTTGGCAATTTTGTGCTCAAGAAACACTGACTTCTCAGGCAGGGTGAGGCCTGGGCTTTGGGGACTGTGACTGTACACATCACGTACCATCTCTGAGCCTCTGTGTCCTCACCTGCAAAATGGACATGCGACTCCCTACCTGGAATTCGCTTCACGATTCCAGCAACACGTGGAAGTGCCTGCAAAGTGACATCCCTTTGCTGGTTGGTGGGGATTTGGCCGCAAACAAGGGCATGCCCCATCCCGCTAAGAAGCCTGGCGGCAAGCCCAGAGGGGCTCCACCTGAGCTCCGTAGCCCTGGAGGCTCTTCACAGTGGGCTTCCAGTTCCCAGTCCCTGCAGACCCCGTAAGGAAGTAGGTTTTTCTGGGCAGAGGTCTGCGGCCTTCATCAAACTCACAGGCAGACACTCATCCAGAAAGCCAGCAAGGTCCGGGGCCCCAAAGGGCAGCGGGGTGCAATCACAGTGGCCTGGGTGTTTGCGGGGAGACTGGCCCTGTGGGCCTGGCAGCCTCTTGGGTCGCTGTCACCTGCTCAGACGCGAAGCACAGGCACCAGGCTGGCTGAGTGGGCCTGAATGATGCTGTGGGTCACGCTATTGGGGTCCCTGGCGCCCCCCGGCTCATGTTTGGGGGAGGTGGGCGTGGGGCTGTGTGCAGAGCAGGTGCAGGCTGCCACACACCTCCACACTCCCCCAGCCACAGAAAGAGCTCGGGGGAATAACACATTCCTAAATAAATAATAAATCCAGGCAGCAAAAATAATATAGAAAGCACTTGCCTTGTGTTCAGGGCTTTTGACAGGCCGGCTCGGCCGGCTCTGGGCTCGCTGTGTCTCTCCCAATTACTGCCTGCGCCTTCCACATGTTGCCATAGAAGCGCGCAGTCAACCCACCGGCAGCAACTGTTGCCGGGAAGTTCTCAACTCCCGCCTCTCAGGTCTTCTCAGCTCTGCACCCTACAGGCAGCTGCGAGAACCCAGTCCCCCTCCCCCAGAGAGTCTGCCCCCTCCCAGGGCAGTGGGAGGGGTGGGCTGGCTGAAGCTCATGGGCTCAGAGCCTGGCCCCACTTCCCCTGAGGGCTCAGGCAGGTCAGCGAAGTTCCATAAGCTTCAGTGTCTTCATCTGCAAAGTGGGACCAGAGCTGACTGGGCAGCGCTGAGGAAATCCAGGGCGCCATGCATGGGGATTGCTCAGTCCCTGGTCAGTGCTCCGCCAGAACTCGTACGACCGCTGTCATACCTGCTGCCATCGAGCCACACACTTAACAAAGGTTAAGATGGTACATTATATGTTGTGTGCATGTTAGCACATTAAAAACAAAGGAGTGTTAACTGGCCATGAGACGTTCTGCCTTTTGGTCATTGCAAAGGTTATGCTAAGGTATCATGGGGTGAGGAAGCGGCCCTCGAGGGCTGGGGGGTGAGGGGGACAGTGGGATGACTAGTGCTCAGAAGGCAGAAGAGCTGATGCCACTGCTCAGAGGTGCATGGAGGGGACCAACCATCCTGGGCTGCCCAGAACTGAAGGTGTCCTGGAACCTGGGCTTCCAGCACTAAAACCTGGGTCCTGAGCCCCGGGGCACTGGGAAGCTGGTTCAGCACCTGCTGAGAAGAGAGGAAACCGCATTTAGCTGCTGCTCGGGGTCGGGGGAGAGGGTGAGGAGGGGGTGGGAACAAATCAGGGGTGACACTCAGAGGGCCAAGAATGGACCGAGTCCCTTCCTCCTCCACACTTGGCCATGAGCGAGAGGCTGGCCAAGCCGACCTGTGGTTAGCAGGGTCCTGGCCCCACGTGCAGGCAGTGAGGACAAGGTGGGGCTGGAGTGACAGACAATAGCTTGATGGCCGTCGGTCCTCCCCAGCCACACCCCGATCCGCACTGACCACTAAGGTCGAGGCCGCCCAGCTTGGCTCATAATCACTAGCTTCTCATTCCATGCATCACATTTTTGGGCCCTATTGCCCCACCCCACATGGACGCTGCTGTCACTGAGGGAAGGCTGGGATTATGTTTAATTCAGTGTTTAGCCCGATAATGAAACTATGAACGACCTATCACGCTTGGCACCGCGATGAGGTTTTTCTACTCATGTCGCTTCTTTCTTGCCACTGCTCTGCCCCCATTTTTCAGTTGAGGCTATTGAGCTCAGAGACAGGAAGCGATGTGCTCAAGGTCACACAGCTTGGCAGGTGGTATAGAGTCTGACAGCAAGTTAGGGTCTATATCTCTGGCCACTCATATCCTGCTGTGTCCTGCCAGCACTGGGCTCAATTTCCCCCCTTAGTTACACAGCCAACAGAGGAACGAGGAAGACGCAGGGGAGGAAGCCCCCCTCCCCCCCAGCTCGTCTGGGGAGGGTGAAGATTCCAGGAACTTCCCTCAGGCATCGGCCTGAGTGGCTGAGATGGAGTTGCGGAGTTGGTTTGATTTCTCGGAACTTGAGCCCGGATGTCTTCTCACCCTCACCATCCTATCGCGGGCTGGTGGTGAGAATTAATCTCAGGGAAGGTGAGAGAACGCGAGACAAGCTGCTCTGAGTTCCGCATGAAAATAAAATCTGGGGATGAGTGATGTCGGAGATACATCATGTCTATCTGACTTGCAGAAGGCTTTTTCTTTTTGTGTAAGTATAATGCCAGAGCTATACGAGCCTGCTCCTGGGTAGGGCGCTGAGCTCTGAGGGGTTTGCACAAAACTGTTTGAGGGGGAGGGGAGAGGGGGGCAGAGAAAGAGAGAGAGAGGGCAAGCAAGGAGGGAGAGCTGGCCTTGAGTATAAAAATGACAGATGCCCCGGTGTAAAAGGTGACAATTTGCCTACACAGTGAAATGGTTCTGTCAAGACATCAGGTATTTGGGGACTTGAATTCAGAAAGGAGGTGTTTGAAAGCGCGGGCAGCCGGGAGCCCCCGCGGTCGCCCCAGAGCTCCAGAAGTGATGTTTTGTAATTTTGCCTTATGATCTGTGAGGGTTTATCATGGCGCTAATCGGCCTAATGATGACGGCAACTCAGTCATTCCCACTTAGATGCCAGGTTTTAAGTAATAACGCGCGCTCTGCGGGCCCTCGGCTGCGCGCCGGGAGGACCAGGGGGTGGAGGCCCGGCTGCCAGCTTCTGGTAAATGAGCCCGGTGCCCGGCGCGCCACGTGGCTCCTCCCGGCTGCAGAAACAGCCCCCGGGTCCCTTCCTGCCCCCTCGGCCTCCCGGGAAGGGCCCGCCCGGCCCGGCCACGGGGCGTGGGCGCTGCGCGCCGCAGGCGGTAAGGGCTGCGCGCGCCGCCACGCGTGTCCGTGGGTGGGTGCCCAGTCTTGCTCCTCGGAGTTGCCACTCTGAGTGGGGACATTTAAAGCCCTTGTTTATGCTAATGCCCTTGTTCCCATGGACACCAGTGAACGGCACAAGTAAGATTAATGGAGGACCATGGAGACCAGTCCTAAAGGATGGTCCCTCCTCGTGGCGCGCGGCCTGTCACGCGGCAGCCGTTAGTGCCGGCGCGCGGGGCCCGCTTCACGCCGCGATCGTTGGGACCCGCGCGCCGCCGCAAGATGGCATTTCCCCCGCACATCCACAGATCATTTCACCACTGCTCAAGGCATCGTAAATTGGACTTATAGCTCAGCTGCTGGCATAAATAAGTCCCTTTGATAGTTAGTGGAAGACGTTATGACACTCCAGGGTACAGGAGGGGACATTGGCACTGTCATTTTTTTCCTCCAGCCCTGGCACCCTGGTGCCTGTGATCTTTCTGGAGATGCAGGGCACGCACTCTTCATTACGGCTTGGGCACCAGGGACTTGTTTTTTTTGCAAGATTAATGAGCGCCACGGAAATTCTCCAGCGCATCTCGATAATTAAGTCTTTGTTTATCAAAAAACAAGTTATATTAGGAGCAGAAAATTCGCAGTAATTATTCATAATTCTAACAATTCAAGTATAGCTACCTCATTTGCCTGGGTAATTCTGCTTTTTAATTTCTTGCATACATTTGCATATTAATTTTGCCCGTCGGCTGCAGTAGGCTTGACAGTTTGCTGCTATGTGATGGTTTTCACAGGGGTGCGACTCAGTTGGGTGGCATTTCGACTGGGTGCAATGATAAATTATGAATTTTCTAATTTGCTGCATAATGAAGTAACCCCTTCCAACCCAATTAAAAAGAATCACCCGGATCTGTTTTTTTTTTTTTCTTGGTAAATATATATTTCCCAGGTAGTTTGTCTCCTTTTCTATGCTGTTCCCAGACGAGGCATATGTATTATTTTTTTCCCCTTAAAAGAAGAAAAGTCCACCCATGCTGGCGTTTGCATCCTTTCCCAGGGATGGCGACTTCCGGTGCATCTCCGGGGACTGGGGACCGGGCTTCTCCATATGGCAGGCGGGCCTTTGCTGGGCTTTTGCCCAGCCTGCCTGGCCGGCAGAGGCATCCGGTCCATGGACACGTTTCCGTTCCACTTGGGTGGCAGTGAAGTGGGGGTGAATGGAGATGGGGCGTGGGTAGGTGGCAGATGGCACGTGTCCAAAGGGAGGAAGGGGTTGAGGCGTCTTCTAGCCATTCCAGTTTCTCTCACCCACAGATGAAGTCCCAACGCGCTTCAAGCTTCTTACGTCTTAAAGACAATCAAATCAAACAGAGCAAAAATGAAAGCAGAGAGCAGCCCTGCTGGACGGTGCCCAGACTCCATCGCTCCTGCAGGCGACATGGTGGGAAGGCCCATAGGGAGGTGGAGGCCTGCAGGAGAGGCGTGTGGACTTGGGGTCCGTGGCTGACTTGGAGCGTCAGGCTGGCTTCGGGGGATGGACAGTCTCTGTGGCTTTCTGTTTCCCAGCCAGGCCTGCTGAGCGGAGCTGAGGATCCATCCAGACAGTGGGCCCTGTGCCTTCCTGCCTTTCCAGATGGTTCTGGTATAACGCAGATAACATCTTCTAATGGTGCAAAAAAAAAAAAAAAAAAAAAAAAATAAA
>PVKE010023093.1:0-24966 GCA_004027555.1 Craseonycteris thonglongyai
TTCAAAGGGGTCTCCAAACTATGGCCTGTGAGGCCCTCTCATCTGGCCCGTGGAGACCTTTCTATCTGAATAAAATAATATTAAATAAATAATTAAAAACAACATCTATGTTTTGATTCTTTTTTATTTGGACCTCGAGTGTGTAGTCGGCCCCCAAACTGCTGTTTGATAGTTAATGCGGCCCGCGGGCTGAAAAGTTTGGAGACCCCTGAATTTATATCAATTAATCAATATCTATCTATCTATCTATCTATCTAGTCTATCATCTATCTAATCATCTATCATCTATCTGTCTAATTTATGTATCATCTCTATCATCTATCTATATCTACCTATTTATCTATATCTATCATTATCTATCTATCTATCTATCTATCTATCTATTGATCTATCGATCTATCTATCATCTGTCTCCTTTTGGTTCTGTTTCTCTAGAGAGCCCTGACTGATAGAGCTTCTCTCTTTCTAGAGTTTACCTTTTGTTTAACTCTATTCTAGCCCAACCCTCAGTGGTTTGAGGTACATAGTGTTGTGTTTCTTTTTTTCACTAGGAAAATCAGCTGCGTTACTGGAACAGCAAGCCATGTCAATTAATTCCAAATTACACTTCAACTCTGATCTTCTTAAAATCTCTTAAACGCTGACATAACTGAAGTATACTTTAATCAATTTTACTTCATCAAAAGTCAAAAGTTCAAAACATCTACAATCTAATCCCATATCTGCCTTGGTTCTTATAACTATGCTGTCACTTATTTTCCCCCTAGGTTGGGGGTGGTGAACCTATGGCACGCGTGCCCAAAGTGGCACGTGGAGCAATTATTTCGGCATGCGGAGCTGTGAATACCATTTTTAAAATTATTGTATATGCTCTTATAGACATAAAAATAATCGATACCTCTATCTCACTCGATGGGTTGGCACGCGAGTCGAGCGAGTATACTCTTATTTCATAAACTTTGGCACTCAATCGCCAAAAGGTTCGCCACCCCTGGCCTAGGTGGTCTCCCCACCTGAACACATGCCAGTCAGGGGGGAATCTCATTCTACCAACAAGGTCTTGGCAGTCATGCCAGGGTGCTCAGGAAACAGGACTCAAGTTGTAAGTTTTACGTTTCAATGAAGTAGTCTTTCCTTGGAAATGAAACATGAAAGATGGTCATCTCATAATTCAAGGTTTCCAGATCCCTCAGGAGTAAAAAATTTGTCCCTGTTTAAGTAGTTACTTTTACTGGTAGGGCCAGTCCTGGAGTCCTTTACATACATCCTATTCACTTGAACTCCAAGAATCACAAATGTTAGGAACCTCCCCTCTGACCATTCCTAGGCAGACCAATGGACATCTGGGTTCTGTGAGTCACTTATCACCGACTTCAGGTTTAAGCAGTTCCCAGTGGTACTACATGTGAGCCTTTGCAATTGTCCGTGACTCCTTCATATATACACACATCAGTCGCCCGTATCCCCAGACCTCGTTCCTGCCCTCTGTCTGGCTTGGGTGAAGCAGCGTGGAGGCACCAAGCTGGCCCCTAAGGGCTGGGGAAAGAACCTGGCGCCACTGAGCAGACATCCCTTCATGGGAATCCTCCAGTGAGTCAGTGGCCTCCAAAGACACCATGAGGGTGGCCTTGTTGATGAGGGATGTCGTCACAGTCCCACACAAATAGTCCCCAGTCTCTGCCTTAGGACCTCACGCATGGCCCATTATCCCTGCTGCAGAAAGAAACTGGACAGGACCTCCCTTCAGGAGCCTGTCAGCCCTCATCAATAATCAGCCCAGGGTCTACTCAGAATGACTGGAGGCACTCAGCCCCCCAACGAGGCTGCCCGCTCTTAGCCCCTGCCACCTGGGGAGCCCCACAACACATCAGGGCAATCACACTTGGCTTCTGCATAGTCGTGTGAAGCTCCCCATCAGCCAAGCTCCTGAAATATTTATAATTATACAGGCAGGGCTCAAACTCTTTTGCTACCAACAGAAGCCATGGCACGTAGAGACCAGGTGTGGTTTGGGGGCTTTGTCATCCCATGATAGCAGGCCTATCAGCAATGGCTCACGCGCACAGATCTCCCTTACCAAAAGAGCCAAAATACGTGTCAGAAAATCACACCTTTTCCCCCTCCCTTTCATTCCGAGCTTTGATTTTATTCATGCACATGGGAAGTCAAAATGCCCCTCTTGATGGATACTCATCTCAGGATTCAGTGCAAGCACACTGCAGGGTGAGTGAGCACAATATATATGTTTATTTTTAAAGCTAGAATGACATGGCACCAGAGAGTTTTTGTGGCTCCCAATTCTGTTTTGAACTGTTAGAAAACTAGATGACTGGCAAGAAAATCTATACAAGGAAGACAGGCAGAAAAAGGCACATTTTCAGGCAAGATGGATGGGTGTACTCCAGCCTCAATAAGCGATCGTTCCCAAATATTTCATCAAGCACACCTTAGACACGGGTTTTCTGAGAGACGACACTAATAACAGTCTGAGGGTTTGGTGGATTTTCCCATGGTGGTGACAGCTGTCCCCACAGAGGCAGCTCAATTTATCTCAAAACTGTAGGTATCACTAGCTTGCACCTCTCATCAAACTGGTTTTACGTGGAAGGGAATTATTTTTAAGTGCTCTAAAATTGTATCATTTCCTAGTGGCAAATTATTTGGGTGTATTTTGAAGCTAATTAAAAGGGAAATGTCCTATTTTGTAAAGAGCAGCATTTCTACATTAAAAAAATCAGATGTTCTCAGTGGGGGGCAAGGTTTTATCTTTGTCAATGTAGGCTATTGCTAAGTGCATCCCAGATTGAAAATCTAAATAAAATAACTACAAGGAAAGGCATGGGGGGAATTTATGTTGGAAAAGCAGTAGGGAGACACATACACATATATAATACATAGACGATTTTTCTGTGAATTTAGAAAGCCTTTCATGGCAAGTTTTGTTTTATGTTTTTTGTGTTTTTTTTTCTATCTTGCTAGTTACTTGTTATTTCACTGTGAGTGTTACAAACATGGAGGACTACAGAGGTGCCAGGCTCCATCCTGGTGTCCAAAAATTGGCTTTGCACATATGCTAAATTAGAGATTGGCTGGCAGAACCAGTTCACAGATCCTAGATTGGCAGGGATTTCTCATCAAAGAAGACCGGGCTGCAAGCCCGCAGGACTCACACTGCAGCCAGAAGCAATGCAACATGTTCCATCAACAAGCCAAAACCCATTTTAAAATAAATTCTGAATCTTTATCAGGCATCGGGTCCAGCCCAAGTAAAACACTCTTCAAAAGTCTAGCCCCCTTTCCTGTTTCATGAGGAAGGGATTGTGTTAAATCTGCACAGGCCAGCGCTTTGAGATTTTTTTTTTTCTTTTTAAAAGATTTATTTGATTGGTTTTGACAGAGACAGAGAGAGATAGAGACAGACAGAGAAGGGGGAGGGCCCAGAGCAGTCTCCGTAGTTGTACGTCATCAGTTTTCCACATGGTTTCATTCCACACAGGTGGGCAGTGGGCTGCGCATGGTGGGAACTGGGCTGGGGGCCTCCTGCATGGGAGACACACCCCCACAAACTGGGGTCTTAACCGGGGCCTTCCACATGGGAAGCTCACCCCAGTGCAGCATATGGGTCCACACGGGCCTGGGATAGGATTCGATTTTTGGTCCAGGGCTGCAAAGCAAGCACTCAACCCACTGAGCCATCCTGGCTTCCCCAGCTTTGAGATTTTTCACCAAGGAATCCAGGTCATTTTACCAAAGGACCCAAGTCATTTCAGTTGTGTCCTGCATGAAATAGGCCACCCTGGTGTTGAATGAGGAAGGTAAGAATTCTACAGACAAAAACCTTTCTGTTTTTATCTTCCTTGGAAATAAGCAAACTGCATGATGCTTCTGATACAAGAAGAATTAACGCAATGAAGAAACATATTAGACAACCAGAGCAGATAAGCCTATGCCAAAAGGATCCACCATCTGGGTCTTTTTTGCTCACTCTGTCAACTAGAAAATGCCTCTCTCGTTTATGAATAGCTAGTTGATGACTTTATTATTCCCAAGAGCTATACTGTATTCTAGGGACAATGATGAGTTTTAATAAGAAGAAGAAACAACTTTTTGTTGTTCTTGAACTTGGGTTCCTTGGGTTCCCTCCAGTGCTTAATCTAGTTAAACACTGGAGGGAAAGTGAGGAGACTTATTTTCTAAGCCATGAGGTGCATTTGACTCATATGATAACATCTGAAAAGTTAAGGAACACTTCTAAGTGGGGATAGTAACTTCCATTACTTTTCCTTTCTTCTAAGGGGATAGTGAAGAATCAAGAGTTGAACTAGGTGACCTTAGTACCAATTACCACCTTACTGTGAAAGATGGATCAGAGCCTTGCATATTTCAGGTACTGTCAATCATTCACTCACCTGAATGTGCAAGCTCTGGGAGCGCAGAGACCTCATCTGCCCATAGCACACACTCAGTAAATGTCACTGAATATTTTTACTGGGTTGTGTCTTAGTCAGTTATGGCTGCCATAACAAATACCATAGACTAGGTGGCTTAAACAACAAACATTTATTTCTCACCATTCTGGAGACTGAGACGTCCATGGTCAAGGTGCAGGATGGTGTGGTTTCTGGAGAGAGCCCATTCCTCAGATCATAGATGGCCACCTTGTTGCTGTACCTTCATATGGTGGAGAGAAAGGTTATCTCTTTTGTATCTCTTCTTATAAGGTCATTATTCCCATTCAAGGGCTCCACCCTCATAGCCTAATGACCTCCCAAAGACCTCACCCCAAATACTATCACATTGGGGGTTAGGCTTCAACGTAAGAATTTTGGGGAGATATAAATATTTAGTCCATCGAAGGTTGGTTATCTCATTGGGTGACATCAATGAGACCAACACTTTAAGATTAACTCATGTGGGAGCAAACTTTACATCACATTCAGTATTATGTGTGATAGAGTGAAAAAGTGCTTAAATCCATATCAGGGACTTGAGTTCTAGTCCTGGCTCTGCCTCCATTATATTGAGTGACCATCAGTAATTTGTTGATCTCTCCTTGTTTCTAAAATGACTAGGCAATTGCTGAGCTTTCTTCACCCTAAAGTTGTATGACTTTATGATTCCAAAATATAGCCAACCATCTAAAAATGCATTCTCTCAATGATGAAAGGTATCTACTAGGCCTAAATGAAATGGTTAACCATTTGATGGGAAGAATTATTCCAAGCACATGGCCTACGTACAGGGATCCAGAAATTCCTCTTCCCTTTAACCAGTGCTATTTCAGTGGAGGTGAGAGGTAAAAAGGGAAAGAATAGGCACTGGTGCACAGAACGAATGGGGAGGCTAAATATGACTAGACAGCATTATGGTCTATGGTCTAGTGTTTAGAGAGCAAAGAATGGAAAAGGGAGAACTTACCTTTACTAACATACTACTTTCTAGTAGTTATTTTAAGGAACAATTCAGTCCACTGTTCATTAAATAGGCTTCCTATAGTAGTATAGTAGATTGAGTGGCTTCTCAAAAGATATGTCCACACCCTAATTACTGGGACCTGTAAGCACAGCCTTATTTGGAAAAAAGGTTATTTACAGATGCAGATACAATGTCAAGATGAGATCACCCTGGATCATCTAGGTGAGCTCTAAGTCCAATGACAAGTGTCCTTATAAGAGACACTGAGGAAAAGGCCACGTGGGGACAGAGGCCGAGATTAGAGTTACGCAGGCATGCATCAGGCGGAAGCTAGGAGAGCCCAGGGAGGAGCACAGCCTGTAGATACTCGATTTCAAACTTCTGGTCTTTAGAGCCATGAGAAAATAAATCTCTGTTGTTTTAAGCAGCCATGCCTGTGGTAATTGACTATGGCAGCCTTAGGAAACTTATCGACTTCAGATGAGTATATTTAAAAAAATGGATATAATTAATTGGGAACTTCAATATCTCTTTTCCTATTAACAAACATCACGGTTGATTGTACTACTAATAAAAGTTAAAGAACCCTGACCTAAAATATAATAATATTATTATTAAATGTGAAAATTAGATCTCTTTTGAGATAAACATCCTTTTGATCACATAATAGCTTCTATCAATACCACCTCCTGAATGAGCCACTCCTTCAGATTTTTTGTACAAAGAAAACACTCTACTTTCAGAGAAAACAGCTTCATTTTTTAGAGTCCTCTATCTGTGGCTTTGCTTTTGTAACTTCATTTCTGTACCAGATCCACGCTCTCCATTAACCGCTCCATTCTAGGGTATTGCAGCTTCACAGAGCAGTAGTACCAATAACATTCTGCTGTTTTATTATACATTTACCAAACAGTTGACTATCTGTTCTTTTGGCCAGAATTTAGTTGGCCTGTTCTCAGAGCTCTGTCTCAATACATCTTTTAATAACTGTTTTCCAACATAGTCTTCATTTCAAATTTAGAAATGATGTTAATCAATTTATTAGTTTACAATTGAGGGTGAACAGCTTACAATGTTTGTGACAATATTGGATTTATTTATTTCCAAATGAGTGATTTTTACATAACAGCACATTGTGTGCTTGGTTATTTTTTACAATCCAATTTCAGTATCTGAGCAACTTTGCTTTGATGGTTGACTTCCATTGAGGAAACTCTGAAAGCATTTACTTTGTATTGGTCTTGGATCTTCCTGACATTTTCACATTTCCATAGTGTCAACCACTGGGTTGTACCACTTTTTCCTGTCACGTCTCAAACATTTATTAAATATCTACAACATGCTAGCCAGGTAGAAGAAACCAGCATATAGACGAGTCTTTTCAGTACATGGTGATAAGGAGTGAGTTAGAGTAGGTGTAAGCCAGCGTGCTCAGATTTACATAAAAATTGAGAAATATTCTGGAAAGGAAGTTTATCATCAGATGACTTCTCTAGTCCTTAAGTGGATTAGAGAGCTCAAGAGCTCCTTTCTCATGTGAACAGGGCAAATTGGCTGTCACAATCAGAATTAGGAACGTGGGTTTTATAATAACTTTTGATTTCTGGTAGTTATGGAAAGGGAGCAAAACATCAATGATGGCTCCATCTGAACACTAATGGAGGCCAACTAAATGTGGGAAATGTCAAATCAAATCTGTTAAAGAAAAAACAAAAAGAAGGGAGGAAGTGGGGATGCTGGGGTAGCCCAGCAATTGAGCACTTGTCTTGCAATTGAGTGGTCCAGTGTTCAATTCCCGGCCAGGCCTGTGCGAGCCCATATGCTGAACTACAGTGCAACTGGCAACCGCCAGGATGGCTGGGCGGCAAAGGTTCTTACCTCCCAAGTGGGAGGCCCCTGGTTCGGTTTCCACCGCCACATGGCCCCACATCCACCTGTGTGGAATGAAACCATGTCACAAGTGATGTACAACCATGGAGACTGCTCTGGGCCCTCCCCCTTCTCTCTCTCTGTCTCTGTCTGTCTGTCTGTCTGTCTCTCTCTCTCTCTTTCACACACACACACACACACACATACACACACACACAAAAAAAGAATGCATTATATAATCATTATGTGGAAAATATAACATCTTGAAATATTGTCATTATTATTTCATTAAATACTTTATATTTATTTACTCCACTTATTTTTGTTTTTAAATTATTCTTGATGGGGGTGTGGGGTGGGGGAAGAGAGACAGAAAGAGAAGGGGGAGGGCCCAGAGCAGTCTCCATAGTTGTACATCATCAGTTTTTGACAGTTTCATTCCACACAGGTGGGCACAGGGCCACACAGGACAGGAACCAGGCTGGGACCTCCAGCTTGAGAAGCACACCTCAGTTCAGCATATGGTCTACATAGGGCCGAGGCCAGGATTTGATCTTTGGACCCCGGGACTGCAAGACCAGCACGCAACCTGCTGAACTATCCCAGCATCCCCTGCTCCACTACTTCTTATCATTTAAAGGGAAAGAAGGATTAAATACGCCCTAAATGTTGCATTATAGTAGAATCTTTGAGGTGCTTCCATAGCTACATGCTGGTCAGTCCAACTCCAGGGTTTAGTATTAGAAAGCCAATATTGTTCTTTCACTAAACACTGTTCTCAACTCTGCTTTTACCAACAATGAAGACATTTTGATTCTCCCTCTGCTGACTCTTTTGACTTATTGTTAAATTGTTTGAGAAATTTAATGGTCATCAGATATTAAGTGAGGCCCTGAACAAACACATCTACAATCAAAGTAATCATCGATAAACATATGCTCCAAAATTCCAACTGATGTTCCTCCTAGGTCTCCTCCCTCTATTGCTGGAGCACACTTCCCAATTCTCAGCACACACACAGAGGAATGAGAAAGGGAGTTAGTTATCCAGGACCAGTCAAAGTATTGCCAGTCAGTGCCCAGGGATCAGGGGCTGGGAGACAGGACTTTGTAATCAGAGCCTGACCTTATATAGTTACATTGTCCCAGACAATCTTCTTACCATTCAGTCTGCTACAGGAGGCTAAGGGGGTCCTGCCCTGGACAGAGTTTCTTGGAAGTAACATCAAAGACCCCTCCCAACTCTAAGATTCTCTGGGATTCCTACTCCAGCACCTATGTTACTGAGCACATTTACAAAATACAAGAACGAATGCACCATACCTAAGGATAGGGCAACTGCTTCTTACTGTAAGAACCTGATAGACTTAGAAAACAGTCTGTGTGTGTGTGTGTGTGTGTGTGTGTGTGAGAGAGAGAGAGAGAGAGAGAGAGAGAGAGAGAGAGAGAGAGAGAGAGAGAGAGAGATCAAATTCCTCATCTGACCCTCTAGTTAACTTATATGCATCTAGTACCAAAGGAGGGCACCTACTTTGTGCTCCGTCCTGTGCTAGGAACTCTGAGGGTTCCAAATCATGGCAGACCTCAATGAGTTATCTTACTGATCTGTTTATGGAGATAAGACTAACAAGCCCAAGATGATCAGAGAAAGCAGCAGATATTTTGGAACTCTTTTCCTGTAGTCTTCCCTTTCCATTCCCTATCACTTGCTCTCCTTTCGTAAAAAAAAATTAATTAATTTATATATATAATTCACTACCTTACTCACAACTGCCTACATTCAAAAAGGTTACATAGGCATACAACCTGAACAAAAGAAAGCTTCTTGTTCCTTAGTCAAACAGCACCAAAGTAGTAGTTGTTGCCAAAACACATTAACTATGGCTTGAGAAATCAGCTTAAATGCAGTCCAAATTTAAATCTTTAAAATCATCCTCACTTCCAGACCATAACAGTAGCAGATGGACACTGGAACAAAGTGGAACACAGTCACATTTTGTATCAACAGTATAATAAGCCCTTTCAAATTGCAGTAAGTTGTTTGCCATCTGCAACCTGTGACCTTCTTTTCCTGCTAAAGCATGATTCAAGATCCAGGTCTGGGATTTCTAAGTTGGAATGAAAACATTCAACAGGTTGCTATTAGTGGTTTTGTGTTTGTTTAATACATAAAGGTGAGTACACTAGCCTACCTGCCTTCCTGAAGAATTCAGCTATCTGAAGGCCATAGATCTGTAGGAGGGTAAACTCTTTAAATATTTAAGATCTCATTTCATACAAAATGAAAGTTCTATTTGATAGACAGGCTGGCTCCCATTATCTGTGAGTAGATTCGCGGACTCTCCTTAGAACCAAAGGTTCAGCCCCCTGTGTTTTTCTTTCAATCAGGCACTGGGGACATGAGCTACAAGATCCATGTCCTGCCCTCATGTGGTTACAGTCCTGGTGTGGGGACACTGGAGTATTGAAAACAGATCAAACTAGTGTGAGCTCAGAACCAACCCTAAGCAAGTGGACACCAGGAAAAGGGAGTATAAATTTGTATAGCCTTGTTTTTAAAAAGCAATTTAATGTACATGTTAAAATGAGCATGTACTTTTAAAAAATCTAACATTTATTAACCACTTATGTTACACCATTGTTAATTCTTATCAATCCTTGAGTCATTTATCCCCATTTTTCAGATGAGGAAACTGAGGCATAGTGAAGTTAAGAGACTGTCCAGTCTCTTATGGAGCCAATGGGCACAGTTGGAAAGGAACCTAGATTTGCTAGATCCAGAGCTAGTTTAAAGGGAAGCTATAAGAGTTGGGATTTCATGGTCAATCCTTTAGAGACTAAATAAGCATGTAATTTGACCTAACATTTGCAGTTCTAGGGTTTATCCTAAGGAAATATTCAGACAGGTGCTCTATGATGAATGTCCTGGATATTTGTTACAGCTTTGTGGATAATCTATTAGATATCAGGGCAAATGTCACATCCTCAAGGAAGCTGTTTTGCTTCCCTATCTCAGAGAGGCCCCCCACCTGTCATTCTATTTCATTACTAAGTTCTGTTTTATTATCATTCATGGCCTGCAATTGTTTATCAGTTTACTTATTTATTAGTTATTTTCCTGACTGGAATGCAAGTTCCATGTAGACAGGGAACTGTTACCTCTATTACCTAAAATAGTACCAGGCACATAAAGACTACTCAGTAAATATCTGTTGAATAAAATGAATGAGTTTGATAGTAAAAAGTTGGGGGAAATTTAAATCTTAATCATTAGGTGATTAAATTATATCACATCCAAGCAATAGAATACTCTGCAGTCACTATAAGTGGTTGTATAGATCATCCCCTACATAAAGATGTACCCTACCTATTGTTGGGTGAAAAAGATGGGTAACATAATACATATGTATTGATTAGAGTTCCTAGTAGCCAACCACAGAAAACAAAATAGTTTGTTATAGGCTACTGGGTAACTCACAGACCCTATAAGAACAAGGAGGGATTCTGCAGACAGAATACAAGATTGGGAGCCCAACAAGTGAGTTCTGCCTCACCTTGACTGCTGGGTAGCACGTGGTCTCTGGATGAGTCATCTTGTAACTTATGTTCTTGAGGTGAGCATGGATAGTAACACCTGTCTCATCTACATCTCAGAACTGCTGTGAAGGCAAGTGAGATGCCAGCCCTTTGGGAAGTTAAAATAGAACTGTATATACATTTGCAACATTGTTATTCAATGATTTTCAATATGTGAACACATATACTATATTCCAAAGCCATATTACTTGGCATTGGAATGCCACTGGGATGCCATTGGCCTGCTCCATTAACTAACTGTACATCACTAAGCATTGCATTGCCCATGGCAGTGGTCTAGACAAAAAGGCTGGTAATTCCGGCAGTTGTGTTTGCTAACCTTGTCATAAAATCGTCTTCCATGTGACTTCAGCCATTCTCCCTGTGGGGTGACCTGTCTTTTCTCGAGGCTCATGATGCTTGCCATCAGGGGAGCATGCTCTTCTCATCTCTGGAGTCTACACTGTGTTAGCCTCAAAGCTACTCGTCTCCCCTGAAAGTCTTTCCTAAGCTGCATCCCAAGGGCTGACATCTGGAGCCTCAGTGTTCAAAGTCACTGTCCACCAAGGCTTCCCACATGGTTTAGGCAACTGACTGGGTATATATCAAAGGCTGGATTCAATGAGTTTGAAAACTTCCTTATACAGTTGACCCTTGAACAACATGGGTTTGAACTGTGCAGGCCCACTTATACAGTACATGGATTTTTTTCAATAAACACTGTAAATGTATTTTCTCTTATGATTTTCTTAACATTTCCTTTTTCTATAACTTACTTTATTGTAAGACTATAATACATACAACATACAAAATATGTTTTAATCAACTGTGTTATTGGTAAGGCTTACAGTCAATAGTAGGCGATTAATAGTTAATTTTTTAATTACACTTGGATTTTGTACTGCGCTGGGGGGTAAGTACCCCTAACCCCTGCATTGTTCAAGGGTCAACTATAATTCCTTTTTTTTATTTTTGCATATCTATATATATTTTAGTTTTTAAAAAGATGTATTCTGTTGTTTGAGTGAAGGTGAGAGAGAGAGAGAGAAGCAGGAAGGGCCCAGAGCAGTCTCCATAGTTGTACATCATTAGTTGTGACATGGTTTCGTTCCACACAGCTGGATGTGGGGCTGCAGGGGGCAGGACAGTTGAGCCACTGTTCAGCATATAGGTTCACACAGGCCGGAGCCAGGAATCAAACCTTAGACCTTGCGATTACAAGGCAAGCACTCAACTGCTAAGCTATCCCTGCACCCTCGATACGTATGTATTTTAAATCGTTGGCTCTCACTGTCTATCATTAGAGGAAAACAGCATTGTGACATGACGGGGGATTGTAATGTGGTACAATTCATTAAGAGGAATTTTAGTATTCCTGAAACCAGGCATGTGTTGCCAAGAGGGGTGATTTTCTCATTTCCTGTATGTCCAGAGGCCTTTCCTGGCAGAACTTCTAGCCTGTGAGACTTCATCTTCATCTTGCACAAAGGATACAGTTTGGTTCTGATGCAGGATTATTGAAGCTGCTGAGCATCCACACAATCTGTTACGCTAAATCACACCTGGTGTCTGCGAAGAGAAGGCTCTGGCAAGCATCCTCACCACTGGGACGGAGGCCTCTGACTTGGATGCCAAAACACGGCAGCGTTGCAGAGAGCCTTCTGAGAGCCTGGCTCACCGGCACGGTAAATTAACCTGCTTGTTCTCACGTTAAATGCTTTATGAAAATTTACTGGGCGCAAAAAGAGAGAAGAAAGCCCAAGTGGTTCCACAGTGAGCCTGTCTGGCCTCAGTGAAGGAATGAGAGCGCCGAGAAAGTCAACATGAAACGCTGGCAAGAGGAAGAGGTGTAAAATGCAATGACAGTCAGGTGTGATGCCAGCTACTGCATTGTTTTACTAGCATCTTCTTGAGGAGGACATTTAATTATAGAAGACCTGGGGTTCATGAGCAGGGTAAGAGGACACGAGCTCTGCCACTCTCGCCACAGTACCCATTTTCAGAGGCATTGTGTGTGGCCTGCTCCCGTGCTGCAAGGGAAGCTCCTCCCACATGGCTTGCTCCTGGAGAAGGGCCCTTTGCTATTACCAAAGAGCAGAAGCTGCCTGTTTTTTAATAAAATGTTCTGATAGCCATCATCCTCCATTCTTCCGTTTTCCACATTTTTTTTTGTTTCCTTCTTAATTTTAGAATAAAATAAAATAGATAAATAGGGTTGAAAAGTTCTACTTTTAAAAATAGCTATAAATTTGTCACCTGAAAGCAACATACTCTTAATTAGGACTTTCTTTGGGAAATAATTAGGAAGCAAGACAAACAACAACAGCAAGCCATGGAAAACATATGATTTGCTCCTATAAAATGAGACTGTGTGTGTATATTTGAACAACAGAAAACTCAATATGTAAAAGTAGAACCAACGGGTAATACCACGCAGGGAATTTTTACATTCCTTTTAGTTTTAAAGCCTCACCCAAACTTTAAAGTAGGTTGTGAGGATACATGAACCAGTTTAGTGCACTGCAAGAAATCGTTCTTTAGGTTCTATTTCTGCTACCACAGAACTTATTCAGTTACCTGGTTTCTTCACTCAGGGCTGCCGGGGAGACTAATTAACACTAAGGAATCTAAAGAATCTTGCTCAGATGCTGTGGGTCGCAGGGTAAGGCTTCCTCCCCAGAATAAGAAGTCAAGGCCTGTCGCTAGCTGAAATTCCGTTAGCTCCATTTGTTGAGTTGCAAGGCTGTGCCTGATCATTAGACATTTACACTTCTATCTGCAAGCTTTTAGAACCTCCTGCTTATGGAGACAAGATTCTTTGTGTCAGCAGCTTACAGAAGTGTTGCCGAAGCAATTGGCGTGCAGACAGGAATCTGGGCAGCATGGTGGGCCCAGCTCAGCTCCCTCAGTGCCGCCCAGGACGGAAACGGCCCGACTTGCCTCCAGGATTTAGTGATGGGCAAGGAAACAAGTGTTTTCCTCCGCAGAAGTATAGAAGCTTTAGCTTCTTTAAAAAATAATAAAATTGGCTCTTGATATTTACATTAAGGGGGCAATTTGGATCATTTCTAGCAATGTAAATTTATCTCAAGCCAGCTTGAGAACCGAAGGAAGTTGTCAGCCAGGATAAGTTGTGAGCATCACCGTAAAACTTCTCAGGACAGGACAGGTGACACATGTGTTATCTGATGCATATCTGAAACCATAGCAAGGCTTCCTCATTAAATTATGATTTGATCACTCTTGACTTACCGTTAAAAACAAGAAGAATGAAAGGCCCGTGGACCCTGCGCCGTGTGGGTACTCATGGCTCCTGTGGCCCACGAGTTTTCATCCCAATAATGAAGAAAGGTAGACACAGGGTTCTTTGATGACACTGTTCCTTTTGCTTGTTTATTTTTATTCTCCCACGCAGACTGCAACCCAGCAGGGGGCTTTTAAACCAAAACAGTTAATTACCTCCTTTAACCCAGAGAAGTTGCAAAACACAAATATGAGATGAGAGGAAGAGGGCAGCGTTGCTTGGGGGCTATGTTTTGCACCAGGTGAGAATGGAGAGCAGAGGGAGACCAATGAGAAGGCCCATGGGAGGGAGGTGGGCCAGTGTCCCTACCCCACGGTACTTCACACGTCCTTTCCAATGCACTGTACTATGAATCCTCAGATCAGAGATCCATGCACAAACCCCCCTCCCAAAGATAAAAATTAAGTGACTTTGGGAGTAGAGGCCCCCTCTCAATAAAAGCACATGCTTTGGCGCCCCACGGATGAAGAAGTTGCCTATGGGCGGGGCAGGTTCCAGCAGGGACTTTCTTCACTTAGGGACATTCTCCACTTGAGGGACTGCAGAGGCGGACCTTCCTCCAATCTAGGCTGGGCAGTTGGCAGCTTCCAACAAGGCAGGTACTTTCTCAACTTCACTGCGACACTTGTCCGGCCACGGCCATTACCCTTTCCTCCCCCAGTGTAGCGGGGCCTCCGCCCTTTGTTCCGAAGCCATGGGCTCAGCCCGCCTGCTTTGGAATCTCCTCTCTTTCTGTCCATCTCCTGGCACCAGCACCTTCCCTGCCTAACCTCATGAGCTCTGACCATCTGCCTTTTTATTCACATTCTTCCTGCCTCAGATCTCCACCCATTTCAGCTCTCTGCTGGGTGCTACTGTGTCCTCTGCTCCTATTGAAATCCTCAGCTCCTCTGCCCCCCAATCTCCACCTGAAGGGCCCCCTCCCGCCTTTAAATCCTATGGTCCTATTGTCTGTTCCACTGACTCGAACTGTTATTTCACTTCCTATTCTATGGAAACAAGATGACACATTCCTCTATTGATTTATATATCAATATAAAGTGATCTTGATAGCTTTCTCTACCTCTCCCCTCACCCGTCCCCAGCACCCAGCATAGTGGATAGCGTTTGATTGATTCCTTTCCTACTGGTTAACCATGTTAAATGTACCAGACCAGGGCATCAGGCAGAATCTGGGGATGTATTCAGGAAATCTTGTTTTCAGCATCACAAACAATCATAAAGAAAAGGAAACATCCTATCAGTTATCTGAATGTTTTCAAGTATCTGGATGTTTGGCCTTAAGTACGTAAGGACTGGTAGTGTCGTTCCATGTCCTTCTGGATTCTTCCCATCACGTAGACATGGGTAGTGGCCCCGTCAGGAAAGAGCATGCCAGGGCACCCCATGTCTTTACTCATGGGTTGTCGCACCTGGAACAAATCTCCCGACTCCTTGCCCTTCTGCCACCCTGCTAGAAAACAGAGTGAGAGGAAAGAAAATAACGAGTGAGAAGAGCCATGAACCTTCAGGCTCCACAGACAAATCTGAGCATGGTGGTTATTACTGGCATCGAGAAAGGCAGGGATGCCCGATAGCTCAACAGGATGAGTGCTTGCCTTGCAACCTCGAGGTCGGGGGCCCACCCCGGCCTGTGAAAAACCCATATGCTGAACTGTGGTGCCACCTCCAACGCAGAGGCCCCCAGTTCAGTTCCTGCCCCATGCATCCCCACATCCACCTGTATGGAGTGATACTATGTCACAACTAATGATGTACACCTGTGGAGACTGCTCTCAGCCCTCCCTATTTCTCTCTCTCTCTCACCTTCTCTCTCAAAAAATAAAATAAATCTTAAAAAAAAAAAAAAAAAAAGAGAACGGCAACATGAGCCTTTAGTAGATAAATACCTTTGTCTTTCTAAAAAGTTGTGTGCAAAGTGTGCCTCAAAACCACACTACTAAATCATAAAGCTAAAAAATGTAAAGAGCAGAGGCAGCTATATATGCTCGTGAGGGACATCTTGCTCTACATTTCTATGAATTTGGGTTTGAGGCCCCTTAGAGGCTCATGGGATGCCTAGCAAAGTGCCCTCACCCCCACCCCCTACCTGCAAAACATGAGGCCTGTCATTTACAGTTGAGGAAAATCCATCAGGAGCAGGTAAGGAAAGGGCAAAGTTCAAGAGGAGATGAGTGGGGAAGATGATGAATAGGTCTGTGGCAGAAACAAAGCCAAATACCAGCCACTTGCCAGCCAGGTGCTGGGTTAAAGCTGCGTGAAGAGGCTGATTCTACTTCACTTTTCTCTTCTCAGGGAATTTTCGTTGTATTTTGTTGAAAGATAAAGACAGAAAACACAAAATAAAAATATCATAGGCTTCCGTACCTTACACCATATTCAAATATTAATATATATAATCAGAATATATCAAGCGACTAAGTGTTAGAGCTAGAACTATAAACTTTTAGAAGAAAGCACAGATGTAAAGCTTTGTTTTGACCTTAAATTAGGCAATGGTCTCTAAATGATAACAAAAGCACGAGCAAAAAGAAAAAGAAGTTGGACTTCAGCAAAATTACAGCTTTTATGCTTCATGGGACATGAAACAACAGCCTATAGAAGGGGAGAAAATATTTGTGAATCATCTATCTGATATTCAGAATACATAAAGGACACTCATAACTCAATAATAAAGACAACCTAATTTTTAAAAATGGGCAAAGGATTAGAATAGACATTTCTCCAAAGAAAGTACTGATGGCCAATAAACACATGAAATGATGCTCAACAAAATCATTAGTTGTTAGTAAGTGCAAATCAAATACACAGGGAGACTCCATGTCACACTCATAATGATGGCTATTATCAAAAACAAGCAAGTAAAAAAAAATGGAAAATAAGTGTTGTCAAGGATGTAGAGAAATTGGAATTCTGGTACATTGCTGATGGGAAGTAAAAATGATGTAACTGCTATGGAAAACAGTTTGGCAGTCCTCAAAAGGCTAGCCATGGGAATTACTATATGGCCCAGAAATTCTACTCCTAGGTATATGCCCAAAAGAAATGAAAACTGGTTCCAAGAGCTGTTTGTAAACCAATGTTAATAGCAGCATTATTCACAATAACCAAAAGTTAGAAATAACCCAAATGTCCATCAACAGATGGATGGATATAAAATATATTGGGGGTGTTGGGATGGCTCAGTGGGTTGAGCTCTCATCTTGCAGCCCCAGGGTCCGATGATTGAGTTCCAGCCCTGGCTCGTGTGGACCCACACGCTGGGCTGGGGTTTGGCCCCAGTTCTGTTCTCACCAGAGCAAGCTCCATGCAGGAGTGCCCTGGCCTGGTTCCTGCCCTGTGCAGCCCCACACCCACCTGTGGAATGAAACTATGTGGAGGGCCAATGACCTGCAGCTGTGGAGACTGCTCTGGGCTCTCCCCTTCTCTCTGTCTCTCTTTGTCAAAAACTAAATCTTTTTATTTTTTTATTTTTTAAGAATTTTATTTATTTATTTTTTAATTGTTTTTTGACAGAGAGAGAGAGAGGAGAGAGATACAGAGACAGAGAGAGAACTGAACTGGGGGAGCTCCCAGTTCAGCACATGATTCCGCACGGGCCAGGGCCGGGACTTGATCCTCGGTCCCCGGCTCTGCAAAGTGAGCGCTTAACCCACTGAGCCATCCCGGCTTCCCCTAAATCTTTTTTAAAAAAGATTTTTTAGAAAAACAAAGGCTTTAAGTTAAAAAAAAAAAAAAGTAGTATATACATACATACAGTAGAATATTATCAGCCATGAAAAGAAATAAAATTCCGATATATGCTACAACATGAATGGATCTTAAATTATTACTATGCTAAGTGAAATAAGCCAGACACAAAAGGACAAATATTGTATGATTTCATTTATATGAAATACTTACAACAGACAAATTCATAGATACATAAAATGATTATAATGAAAAATGTTATATGTATTTTACCACAACTTTTTTAAATGGCCAAAGGATTTACATAGACATCTCTCCAAAGAAGATATAAAAATAGCCAATAAGGCCATGAAAAGATACTAAACATCATTAGTCATTAGGGAAATGTAAGGGAGACCCTCCATACCTACCAGGATGGCTATATTAAAAAAAAAAAAAGGATAGTAAGTGTTGATGAGGGTGTAAAGCAATTGTAACCCTCATACACTACTTATGATGATGTAAATGACATAACCGCTTTGACAGAGAGAGAGAGATAGCGAGAAGGGAAGGGCCCAGAGCAGTCTCCATAGTTGACATTAGTTTTCCATATAGTTTCACTTTACAGGTGGACACAGGGCTGTGCAGGGCAGGAACTGGGCCGGGAGCCTCCCGCATAGGTCCCGGCAAGAACTGAACTGGGGGCACACCCCAGCTCAGCATGTGGGTCCACATGGGCCAGAGTTGGGAGTCAATCCTCGGTCTCCTGGCCTGCAAAGTGAGCACTTAACCTGCTGAGCCATCCCAGTTTCCTGACATAGCCACTTTGGAAACAGTTGACAGTTCCTCAACAGATTAAAAATAAGTTACAGTATGACCCAGCAATTTCAATTTTTCCAAGGCATATACTCAAGAGAAATGAAAACAGAAGTCCATACGAAAACCTGTACATGACTGTTCGTAGCAGCATTTTTACTGATAACCAAAAATGGAAACAAACCAAATGTCCATTAACTGATAATAGATAAGAAAAATGTGATATATCTATACAATGGAACATTATTTTTTTCAATAAAAAATATGATGATACATGCTACAACATAGTGAACCTTGAAATATGGAACTAAGTAAAAGAAACCAGTCACAAAAGACCACATATTGCATGATTCTAGTTCTATGAAATGTCCAAAATAAGCAAATCTAGGTAGGTTAGTGGTTGCCTAAAGCAGGGGGGGAAACAAGAATGACTGCTAAAAAGAATAGAGTTTCTTTTGGGGATGATTAAAACATTCTAAAGACTATAGCAATTGTTGCACAACTCTGTGAATGCGCTAACAACCACTGAATTGTACACTTTGAACAGGTATAGTATGTTATTTGAATTTCATCTCAATAAAGCTGTAAGCAAAAAAAAAAAATCACAAATAACTAGTAAAATGAAGTTTAAATCATTAACTAGTTTTTAACATTTTAGCATGGATATATTCAAATATATGAAAATGTAAAGAGAATAGTGTAAAGAACCCTAATATACTCCGCTCTAAAAAATATCAACATTGAGGAAGCCAGGATGGCTCAGTGGGTTGGTGCGTGCTTTGCAACCCTGGGATCTGAGGATTGAATCCCCAGCCCCAGCCCATTCAGACCCATATGCTGAACTGGAATGTGCCCTCAGTTCAGTTCGTGCCAGGGCTGTGGGAGGCCTCTGGCCCAGTTTCTGCCCTGTGCAGCCCTGCACAGCCCTGCGCCCACCTGTGGAATGAAACTAAAAATTTATATCGAAAACTAATGATGTGCAACTATGGAGACTGCTCTGGGCCCTCCCCCTTCTCTCTGTCTCTCTCTGTCAAAAAAAATTTTTTTTTAATAAATAAATAAAAATAAAAAGCTCAGAATCAAGAATTTTAAAAAAATAAAAAATAAAAGTTATTAATATTTTAAGAGGTATTTTTTACATTTTTGCCCAAATTTTGTTCCAAATTTTTTAAACATTAGAAAGGTTAAAAGATTGTACAGTGGATACCCAGATACACCTCTGTAGTCTCCCATTAATGTTTTACTGTGCCTGCTTTAATCTATCTTCACTATCTGTCCCTCTATCAATCTATCAATGCACTAACTTTTAAAATTCATTTAAAAGTAACTTGTAGAGAGTAGAAGTATACTTTGCCTTAAATACTCTGATGCATATCATTGATGAGAATTCAATATTGTTTACCATTCTCTTTGTTATTTTGAGGTACAATTTATACACAATGAAATGCACAAATTATAAGTGCACATTCTGTGAATTCTGACAAAAGTATAGGCCTGTCTGACTCATGTTAAAGCCATTAATTTAATACCTTTTAAAAATATTTTTAATTGCTCAGAGACCTTCTAAATAAATTATTTTCATAAATGTATTATATTTTAGTATTGTTTTTTGTAGGGTTTTCTCTTTCCATTAAATTTCTAATGGGGACAGAAACACCAATTACATATTTTACTATAAACCTGTGTAGTGATGTATCTTTCATAATTAACACATCAGAAAATTTGCTCTACCAAAATCTGCATTATCAGAGTAAACATGTAATATTAAATGGAATGTAATAATTTGTGGGATGAGTCAATAAATGAATCTGTTTTTGTTTTTGTTTTACTTTCTTATTATGCTAAAATGCATATAGTACAAAATTTACCATCTTAACCTTCTTTTAAGTATACTGTTCAGTAGTTGTTAAGTGTACTGGTCCAGTGTATGTTCACATTGTTATGCAACCATCACCAATAACCATTTCCATAACTCTTTTCATCTTGTAAAACTGAAACTCTATACCCATTTAAAAATAACACTCTGTTCTCCCCTCTCTCTAGCCCCTGGCAACCACCATTCTATTTCTGTGTTTATGACTTTAACAAGTACTTCATATAAGTGGAATCATATAGTATTTGCCCTTTTGTGACTGGCTTATTTCATTTAGCATGTTTTCAAGGTTCAATTTATGTTGCAGCATGTGTCAGAATTTCCTTCCTTTTTAAAGTTGAGTGATATTCTGTTGTTTGTATGTAACACATTTTGCTTATCCATTCTTCTATCATTAGGCGCAGGTTACTTCCACATATTAGGTATTATGAATAATGCTGCTATAAACATGGATGTACATACAAATAATCTCATTGAGATTCTGCTTTCAATTTCTTTGGGTATATACCCAGAAGTAAAATGATTGGCTCATATGGTAATTCTATTTTTAATTGTTTGAGGAACCACCTCACTGTTTTCTATTGCAACTGTACCATTTTACATTTCCACCAACAGTGTATAAGAGTTCCAATTTCTCCACGTCCTAACCAACCCTTGTTATTTTCTGGGTTGTTTTCTTTTTTCTTTTTTTATAGTAGCCATCCTAAAGGGTCTGATGTGGAATCTCAATATAGTTTTGATGTGCATTTCTTTAATAATCAGTGATATTGAACACCTTTTCATGTGCTTACTGGCCATTAGTGTATCTTCTCTGGAGAAATGTCTATTCAAGTCCTTTCCCCATTTTTGAATTATGTTGTTTGTTTGTTGTTGTTTTGTTGTTGTTCTTGTTGTTGAGGTTTAGGAGTCATGTATATTAATACTGGATATTAATCCTTTATCAGACATATGATTTGCAAATATTTTCTCCCACTCTGGGTTGCATTTAAATTTTTTATTTTTTTTTATTTTTATGAAGTCCAATTGTTTGTTTTTCTCTTCTGTTACCTGTATCTTTGGAGTTATCAATGAACAAAAAATTTAAACCAGGTAACTGATGGTACATTCAATATTGTTGTAGGCTTTCTGTTTTCAGAAACAGGCAAACCAAGATTTCTTTTTCATGTGAAAAACACAATGGGATAAAAAAAACTCAACATTATCACCTTGCCTAAAGAAACACTATGAGGTTGTAATAATCAATGAGAATTTATTTGCCTTTTTCCCTAAAGCAGTCATTACAGCATTCCCAATGACTATAATAAATGTTCATATATTTATAAGAAAAACACAAAAATATAATTTATTAGTGATGAAATGTTTTAAGTCACAGATTCTTCTATTTTTTAATATAAGTATATAAAAAGAAGTTATATGAAAAAGGAGGCCTTATATGGAAAAATTCACTCGGAGTTTGTTTTAAACAATTCTCAAGTTTTTTGGTGTTTTTTTTTTAATTTATAGAGAGGCTAATATGAAGCCTCTGCCCAAAATCTGTTCCACGCCATGTCTGTGACATCATTTTGCAAATTAGATAAAATGGAAATGAGATGAGATGAACAAATTCAGAAAAGATAGAATTCACTAGTATTTTTGAATATGTGGCATTTGCCTTTTGCAGGATGAAAATATTAATTACACATTTTTAAAAATCACAAATGTCATGCATTTCCCTGGAGTCTAGAAAATCCTTCGTATTTCTTAATTACCAAATCTGGGTTCAGCTACACCACTTCCTTTCTCATTGCTTCTGTTGCATCCAGGGTCGTCTTCACCATTTCTTCTGAAAATGGCTATACGTTAACATACAGCGTTGGGAGGGGGAACGGGGTGGGAGAAGGGAAAGGTGTTAATTCAGATGTTATGAAACTGTGATAATGCTATTATTTAAAGCAAGCACTTATCTGGGTCTGTTTATACTTTTTAGTTTTATAAATAAGCCCAAGGGGCACTTCCTGGTTGTGACAGTCCTCCTTGAGTCTCAGATTCTGTCTGTCTCTTCCTATCCGACGGTAGAATTGATGCTGCTCTAATCCCTGGAAGTTTGGAACTAATGAACTGACTGCTGAGCTGCCGCCACGGAGCTTGGTCCCAAACTATACTGTACTTCACACTCGATTTATTCTCCAGATGGCGAGACTGTGCCGCCCTGCCGCGAGGGACCACCTCTTCCACTGGAGTGTAAAAGTGGACGGATGTTGTTTTCTTTGCAAATTTGATCATTCTGAGCTAGAAACTTGCGAAGATGATTAGTTATTAGCTTTAATGGGTGCCAACTGAACCAACTGCACGCATATTTTCTCCTTTAATTTCAGAGTCTGCAGGTCTTGGTGATGGTTGATTTATCTGCTTTCTTATGTAACAGGAGCGTGTCTCTTCCCCAGGTGATAAGCACCCAGTCTCTGAAATCATAGCACGCCTTGGTTACTGGCCCAGACAGAGTCACAGAATACGGTGGCTTATGTATAAGGACAAGTTTATTAGCCACTGGTCCACTGCACTGAGTAGCCTATGGCACAAAATATTGATTGAACGCAGGAACTTTAGGGACACCACCCTTTTTAGAATAAGAGACTGTGAAGATTCTGACCGGTGCCAACTTTCTCTGTGACCTCTCTGCAGAGTGCACCTCTGGAATCAAACATGCTATGGAACACACTATGGTAATTAGGCTCCCCAAAGAGCTAACGTCACTGTTGATAAAGGCCGTAATTCCACTATTTTATCTTTTCCATGTTGTCAGGTTTTAGGGGGGGCAAGTTCATCCTATATGTGAAACACTTCCCAAGGCTGTCTTATAGTGTTGGCACATTTAGAATGAGGTTCCTTCTAAACCTCATTTTGAACAACCTGTTTTGCTAATAGAATGCAAGATACACGCCCCCCCCCCCCCACACACACACAAAAGATCTTTCATGAGTGGCCTATTTTTGCTTTCAGTTTCTTTTCTTTCTCCAGGAACACTTACTCCCCAGTCATCTCAACAGATCACCCAGATAGCCCTTCCGAGAAGATGTTGTCTGCCAGCTGTCTTACTAATCCCCATAACAAGATGGGAATTAAAGATGGGCTGAGCAGGAGCCAGAGAAAAAGAGAATGCAAGTGTGAAAGGGAGTGAGATGATGGAGATGAGAGATATAAGAGACATAAGTGAGAGATAGGAGTAAGAAGGTGTGTGTTAGAGAGAGGGGAGGGAGAGAGAGGTGGGGAACAGAATGAAGAGAATTTCTTTTCACAACTGGAAAGACTGACTCTCTCTAGCTGAACACCCAGAACTAAACTTACCGTAATTGTTCTTAGAAACTGCCTTCCTCTCACCCAACAGATGGCATGGGTGTGTTTGCTAGCACAGTAACATATTTCACCATTAAAATACCAAAAAGAAAAAAAACAACAACATGCTTGTTGGTTGGTGTAAATTCAGTAAAGTTGTTGGATACTTTGGGATACATAGCAGAGGGATGCACACTTAGTTTATATAAATTTCAACAAGCAACAGCCTGTTAATAAGGGTGTTGTATAGCAATATACCTTCAAAGCCATCATCTTTTTTTTTGAAAGGTACAAAATGATGAAGTGGAAAGAACTTGGTTTTAATTGTGAGCCAGAAGGAGAAAAAAAGTCTAATAAAATGCTGAGTATACACTGCTCATTATTACAACATGAAAAGTACTAATCAGATTATGCCTAAAGTTGGAATTAGGTACTTTATTTGCAGCCAATTTCATAAGGACTGAATTTTACTAAGTAAACCAGAATGTGCCGAAACCATGGCAATCTGACTTTAGATAAAAATCACAAACAGGTTTAAAACATGAGCTTTGAACAAACAGTCCTGTTCAAATCCAAGTGACACAGCAAAACAGCTTACAGGTCACATTTTGTTTGACACCAACATTAACAATTTAGGAAGTTGATGTTGCCAGTGACCTTGTATCCTTGAACACTCATTCAGATTCAAGAATGGAGATGATGATTCAAATAATTCTAGTTTTAAAATGCATTTAGTCTTCAACGATCTAGTTCCCTTCCGTTTTCCATTCACTCGGTCCCAGCAGACTCTTCACAAGCCCAACCTGCTATTGAAGAAAATTGGGGAAATTGAAATGTTTACAAGTTGCAGCAATCCCAAGTTTATGTTATAGCTGTGCTGACTACATGGACCAAATCACATTTTAGGTTTTCTCTGAGGCCCTGGATCGAAGAACACACACTGCCAAAGAGCTGGAAACATCTCTGACACTAGCTCTAGACTGCCTTAGAATCATGATATCGAGCTAACTTTTGCTTTTCGTCTTCCGGATTTTTGCACTTAGTGTTAGGTAATCAGACGTCCCACTTTTGGCGGGACAGTCCCAATTTTTAACAATTTGTCCCGCATCCTGCGGCATTTTAAAAAAGTCCCG
>PVKE010023094.1:0-24972 GCA_004027555.1 Craseonycteris thonglongyai
GAGGCCACGAGGACCGGGGATCGAATCCCGGCTCCGGCCCAGGCAGGACCCACATGCTGAACTGGGGAGTTCCCACAGTTCGGTTCTCTAACTGTCTCTGTCTCTGTCTCTCTCTCTATCTGTCAAAAGTAAAATAGAAATAAATATGCACTGAAGACAAAAAGATAATTTCTCTCTCTATAAATGTGAAAAAGATAAAAAAAAAAAAAAAAAAAAACAAAAAAAAAAAAACATAGGTTTAGGCCTATATTCACTGTATAAGACTACAGCCTCGGAAGTGGGGGGGGGGTAGTCTTATACAGCAAATATAGGCCTAAACCTATGTTTTAACTGTAAAATTAGGGGGTCATCTTATACGCCTGGTCGTCTTATACGCCGGAAAATATGGTATTTCAGTAAGAACCCTTTGGTTTGTGTGTCAAACAGTTTATGGTCTGTCTTCCCCAGCAAGATGAAAGCAAGATTTGATTTATTGCTATTTCCCCTAGGCCTAGTCTAATACCTGGTACTTAGTAGGTGTTCTATAAATATTTGTCAAAGAAAGGATGGTGATAGAGAGGGAGGACTCACAGGGTAAAAAATGCCTTTACTGCCATCCAGTAGGTCTCCATGCCTTCTGGCTCTTCGCTCCTCCCCATCCCACTGCCCCAAGCCTGGCTCAGAGCCTTAGCTCTCACCTGACCCTTAAGACAGCCTCTTTGTCTCTCCCTCCCCACCCCACCCCCCCACCTGACAATGCCTGTTGTGAAAACTCAACAGTTACTTTCCATCAAAACACTTCTGAATAACTGAGAGAAAGTATTTGCAGAAAACCTAACTGATAATGAATGCCTAGGGATGCCAGGAGAGCTCAGAAGTGGTGTGTTTGCCTTGCAATCGTGAGGTCCGGGGTTTGATTCCCAGCCCTGGCTCTGGCCCATGCAAACCCATGTGCTGAACTGTGGCACAAATGGTAGCTGCTGGGATGGCTTGGTGGTGAAGATTCCCACCCTGTGCAACACCACATCCACCTGTGTGGAATGAAACCATGTCACAACTAATGATGTACAACTATGGAGACTGCTCTGGGCCCTCCCCCTTCTCTTTCTCTTTCTCTCTCACTCTCTCAAAAATAAATAATTAATACCTGGAACCTATATAAATATTACTAATCAATATAACCCTAATAAATTTAACAATAAAAGAAAAATAAGTAATTAAACCTTAAAAAGAAAAAAGAAAAAAAAATGAATGCCTAGAATATATAAAGAACTCTCAAAAATTATTAGAAGAAAGCAACCCATTTTTTTAATGTGCAAAAGAAGAGATGGAGGAAGTACATGAAAAGATGCCCAAATCTTGTCATTAGAGAAGTGTAAATTCAACCCACAAGGAAATACACTTATTAGAATGGTTAAAATTAAAAGAAGAAAAAAACTTGACAATACTAAATGCTAACAAGAATATGACACGGTGATGGAAAATGAGCTGATTCTGGGTGGTGAGCACATAATGTGATGTATAGACAATGTAATGTAGAAGTGTGCACCTGGAAACAATGTAATTGATATCAATAAATGTCACCCCAATAAATTTAGCAAAAAGAAAAACAAAAAAAATAATATGGGGGAAGCTGGGATGGCTCAGTGGGTCAAGCGCTAGCTCATCAGGATCAAATCCGAGCCCTAGCCCATGTAGACCCATATGCTGAACTAGGGTGTGCTTTCCATGAAGGAGACCCCAGGTTCAATTCTCATCCCCCAGTTCAGGCCCTGGCTAGAGGGGGTGGTGCCTCCCATGTGGGAGGCTCCCAGCCCAGTTCTTGACCTTCACAGTCCCTGCCCATCTGTGTAGAACAAAACTAAAAACTGATGATGTATGACTGTTGGAGAATACTTTGGGCCCTCTCACTTTTCTCTCTCTCTCTCTCTGTCAAAAACAATAATTTTTTTTTTAATGAGATACTTTTCTTTTTTTCAATTAAATTTTCTATTTGTAGTGGCTGTGGTATCAGAGAAAGCTATTTATACATTTTACTGCACTTGTCTCCCTAACTTTACAGTTTTAAATTTAACTCCTTTGGGTTTCTTTAAGTAAACACACATATTTTTTTATAAAGTGTGATAATTTTGCTCTTCCCTTATTTATTTTTCTTATCTTACTGCATTTGCTAGCACCTCCAAAACAGTGTTGAATAATGCCAGTGATACAAGCAGTCTTCAGTATTTCACTGTCATATTTAATGTTTTTGGCCTCCTCTTTCAGAACCCCTACCCTCCCTCTCAGGACTCAAATGCTGTCTATTCCTCCCCTATGTCTCTACCAAATCTCCATCTTAAAAGAGGCATTTCCTTGGGTCTTTGACAACAGAGGGTTATTTAGTCATTGTAGTTTCTTTTCCTGGATGATGTGCAATTTAAGCCTCTGTAAATAACTTACCCTTTATACTACTAAGAAACAGAATTCTGCCAGGGCCTAGCAGCTGCTAAGAGACCAGGGAGCTAGATACCTACACAACAGTATCCACAGTGCAGAGCACATTTACAGGTATAATCTCCTTCCTCCACTAAGCAGACCCTACAAGGTAGCTATTTTGTTTGCTTTCACTTTTCTGATGCAAGTCTGTCTCCAAGTAACTTGTCCCAGGTCACACAGTTAAGTGGTAGACACAGAATTCTAAACCAGGTTGCAAGGGAAACCCTGTAACTCTCACAGGCCTGAGTGCTGGATGTGGTAATGGTGGGGAGGCAGATGTTGGGGGATCCAGTGGGAATGGGGCGTCCTTCCCTTCGAACCCTTGCTGAGCAAACAGTATGTAGGATGGAGCCCTGCTGACAGAGTGGCTGAAGAGGGGTGGCCCTGCAGTAATCAGGGCATGGCACTCTTCTGGGCACCCCCGAAACTCTCACATGGGCATTAGTGTGTGGAATAGGCCCTGCCCTGTGAGAGAAAGAACTGAATTCCAGTCCCAGCTCTATCGCTCACCAGCTGTGTGACCTTGGGTGAGGGGCTCCTTCTCTTGTCCAACTTGAACACCTGTAAAAGAAGGCTAACCATCTTGACTAGAGAGAAGAAAATGCTTTTGCACACTAGAAGTGTTCCGTATGACTCAATTAAACAAGGCAGACGAATACATGCATTTATCTCTGAATCCACTGAAAGAACTACACAAGGTTGTTTTGTTTCATTTTTTAAATAGACAAACAAAAAAGGGAACAGGGTATTAATCTTTTGAGAAATAGAAAATGCCAGGAGACATCTGCAGAGCTGAGAGGGCCAAAGTGAGAGCTGCCCACACGGTAGGAGAGCAGATGAGAAGCTTGTCAGCTCCTGCCACAACCCCCCAGAGACGCTCCGGAATCGGCAGCAGCAGTGTCTCAAAAAGACAGGCACAAAATGGGTGGCTGAGAACAAGGAGAAAGTCGGACACACACCTACCCCACTCCTCGCCCACCCAGAGGAAGCCCGGAGGTTTAGTATCCTGAGAGGCTCCAGAGGAGGGAGGCAGGCACAGTGGAAGGTAGGCAGCCAAGAGCCAGTGAGAATAGAAGGAGCAGGTAGAAGTTCATACACTGATGTAGACCCCCCGGCTCCTCCCCTAAACACTAGCAACCACACTTATCCCCTAGGATGTAGTAAAAACACCTAGAAACACTGGCATTGAGGGTCTCCCAACAGACTGACCAGAGCTCCATCCAATCAATTACTGCCCATGAGCCAGCAACTGACAAGCTCCACCCAGGCTCACAGCATTTTTTTAGTACTTTTCTCTTAATTATGAACAAAACAAATGAAAGGAAAAAATGAACTTGGAAGAAGTGGATGCAATGCAGGAAGCAAAAGGAAACGTAAGGAAAACTGTCATAATCCTTAGATAAAAGACCACACCTGACACAGAACTGAAGGAGGGTTGTGGGGAGAGAAGAAACAATCCACAACACACAAGAGTTCTTGGAAACTAAGGAAGATGACAGCCAACATATATAAAGGCAATAGTAGGGTCTGATGATAAGGACAAAGAAAATTTACCAGAGGTGAGACAAAAAGGGCAGAGACAGAAAACAAACAAAAGACAAGAAAAGTAGAACATGGAGCCAAAATGTCAAACATTCACCAGAAAGAGAAAAGAGAAGACAGAAGGGAGGAAATCACCAAAGACAAAAACTAAGAAATCTTCCCAGAATAGAAGGTCCTCAGTTTCTAGAAGGGAAGAACAATAAAGGAAAATAGACTCACACTAAGACCCATCATCATAAAACTTCAAAACACAAGGGACAAAGAAGATCCTAAAAGTTTCCAGAAAGAAAGAGGCAGGCTGCATACAAAGGACAGGAAAGTAGAATGGCCTCAAAATTCTCAACAATCATACTTGAAAATCAAGGCAATGGATCAAAGTCTTCAAAATTCCAAGGGAAAAGCATTTCCAAGTTGAAATTTTATTTCCAATCAAACTATTGATCAGTTGTGTAGGTAGGAAAAAACATTTTTTTTCATGCATGCAGTCTATCGAAAAAATTACTAATTTCCATGACCATTTCTAAGGAAGCCACCAAAATAAGGGAATAAATCAAGGAAGACACAAGACTACTTTGATAACAATAATTAAAAGCTCGTCCCCCCTGAGCTATCTGGTTCTTACACCCCAAGATTTCCAATTACAAAATGATTAACTCCAAAGTGCATGTTCATTCGCATTTATTTATTTATTTGTTAAAGATTTATTTGTATTGTTTTTTGACAGAGAGAGACAGAGAGAGACAGAGAGAAGGGGGAGGGCCCAGAGCAGTCTCCATAGTTGACAGCATTAGTTTTCCATATAGTTTCACTGCACAGGTGGGTGCAGGGCTGTGCAGGGCAGGAACTGGGCCAGGAGCCTCCTGCATAGGCCCTGGCAAGAACTGACCTGGGGGCACACCCCAGTTCAGCATGTGGGTCCGCATGGGCTGGGCCTGGGATTCGATCCTTGGCCTCCAGGGCTGTAAAGTGAGCGCTTAACCCGCTGAGCCATCCCAGCTTCCCCTTGTTCATTCACTTTAACATTTCTGAAGTTGAAACCACATTGCCACCGATAGCTTCGTAGGTGAATAAAGCGTGCAGCAGCTAACATTTGCGGCGTCATATCTAGCCATGGTATACCTCCTGCACATTTTTCTTTCGGCTCCACAACAACTTCCTGAAATAACTTTACCAACCCCACCATGCGTACCATGAAACCAAAATCCCACTGGGTGACATGAAACCTTGCAAGTCAGAGCCTAGACTGTGTGGGTTGTGGGTGGCGTGGTGATGAGTTCCTTTTCCTTCCTACAAACTTTGAATAGAGCACCTCATCTGAGTCTCCACAGTCCTCTGCTCATGTGACAGCTGAGGGAAATGAGGCTCAGAGAGGCTGAGTGACGTCCCCTACCTCACACAGCCAGGACACAGCAGAGCCAGGATCTGAACTCTCCATTGCCAAAGGCTGGCTGGCACTAGGGGCAGCAACGGTGTTCCTGTGGGAGCCCCGCCCACCCCAGAGTGAGCGCCTGTGTGCCCTGTGCTGGACCTCCAGCAGCACTCACTGCAGAATCCTGTCCTGGGCCATGTCTGACAGGTAGCGCTTGGTTTCATTCAGGTACAGGGACCGATAGCGCTGCCGAGGGTCCTTTGTCTCCATCAGCCAGGTGTTGAGGTAGCGGCCCACACCCACGGGGTTCTGCACCAGAAAGAGGATGTCAGCGAACTGCTCACCTGGTCTCGAGACCATCTCAGGCCTCCCCCAGGTTCCTCCCTACTCCATCTGTTAGGGGTTGAATTGTGTCCCCCCAAAAGATATGTGGAAGTCCTAAGCCCCAGTACCGCAGAGCGTGTGACCTTATTTGGAAATATTGTAGTTGCAGATGTAAGTAGTTAAGATGAAGTCCTACTGGAGTAGGGTGGGCCCCTAATCCGGTGTGACTGCGGTCCTTATTTAAGAAGAAACACAGGAGGGAGGACAACCATCGGCACGGAGGACGCATTGACAAGCTAAGGAATTCCAAGGATTGCCGGCCAGCAGCAGAAGCTAGGAAGAGGCCGGGAAGGCTTCTCCCCATGGTGTCAGGGGAGCAGAGCGCTGCTGACACCTGGATTTCAGGCTTCCGGCCGCCAGAACTGAGGATAAATTCCTGTTGTTTTAAACCGCCTGCTTGTGGTACTTTGTTATGGCAGCCCTAGGAAATTAGTACGCCATCCACCCAGAAACCTGGGTCAGAGATACAAGAGGTCCAGAGGAGAGATGCAACCTACGCAGAGTGACTAGTGAGGGCACGCGACCCGCGAAGTAGGAACCCCACTGCCTGCAGAGAAGCAGGGCCAAGGGTGGGCTGGGAGATGTTAGGAGCCACACGCCGGTCCAGTGTGAAGCTGCCCTGGGTGCCCACAGGGAAAGGCCTGCCTAGGGGGGCAGGGGGAGCAGGCACCCCGCTGGGGGTGCAGGCAGAGAGGCTCCCTCTCCTGGCAGCAGAGCGAGCTTGGCTTCTGGAACCAAGACTCACATCAGCCCTTTCCGCTTTGTCCAGCACTGGTAGCAGCATGGTCCTTCTGCTCTCATCTAAGCATCTCGTGTGAGGTGCTCGAAGGAACACCCTCTTCCCTGCAGGACATGCAGGCTGGAGGGTGCAGGGGACACGTGCCAGTCCTCAGGGGAATCGGACAGGGCTCCCTGGGCACCAAGCACTCCCTCGGGGGGGTGAGGAGGTGGGATGGCTGGCATGCTCTCTCCTCAGGGGAGGGGGCTCAGGTGTGCAGGCACCGGGATAAGGCAGTAGGCGCATAACATGAAGGCAACTAAGTTACAAGAAAGGCATTCCGAGGGCAACCAGGAGAGACCTTCAAAATACACAGCTGTCCAAAACCCAGCAAAATGAACCTGGGCTCCTGGAAGTCGGGACAGGGGAAGGCAGCATCACTCACATGGGAAGGGCTGCCTCTGGGGAGGGACAAGTGAGGGGAGGGGACACCAAGGATCCCTGCTCAACCAGGAATGAGAAATGGGCCACGTCCACCAGCTGCCCCTGAGGCTCCAAGACAAACACAGAGAACGGAGGAAAATAAGAGGATGAGATGGCTCTGGGTCATGTTCCTTAGCATAGTCGTTCTCAAAGTGAGGTCCCTGGACTAGCAGCATCTGTATCACCTGGGAACTTGTTAGAAATGCACATTCCCAGGCTCCTGCATCAGAGACTCTGTTATGGGGACCAGAAAGCTGTGCTTTAACAAGCTTTCCAAGATGATGCTAATGGCCACTCAAGTCCGAGATCAATGCCATAGAGAAGTAAGACAATAGGAGAGGGTGTTAGTCCCTGGGGGAGAATAGAGGTGGGGTAGGCTCACTCAGAGCATCAGTTTCCAGGAGGCAAGGAGGGTGTGGGGCTGCCCACCACCCTGTATCCCCCCCACACCCAGACCCACTCACCCAGTGTCCCATAAGTGTCTGGTAAGCTCTGACGCCTGTCCGCTTAGAGGACAGCAGGAACGGTGGCTGGTTGACTTCTCTGCATTTCTCCTCTGGGGGAAGCCACATGCCGGGACCAGACGTGGCCTGGGGTAAGGAACAAGGCTGAAAGCTGGGGAGGCCAGCAGTGGTCATCCTGGGGCCAGGGCAGGCTGTCCTCACCCAACCGGCAGCCCTGGGCATTGAGCATTGAGCAAAGGATGGTGGGGGGCACCCAGGCACCTCCCCACTCCCCAGAAGCCCACCCTCAGGAGTGAAGAGGCCCTATGGTGCTCTCATGCCCCATGCCACCCATGCTAACCCCACCCACTAGCCTGACACCTCTGTCCCAGATCCCAAGGGCCCTTGAGGCCTGGCAGGGTCCAGAGAACGGCTCTAGGCCCCAGCCCGGGGAGTGGAAGCCACTCAGATTCTGGAGCTAGATGAAGCTGGAGCTGGATTCCAAGCTCACTCCTTCTGGCCCTTGCTGGGGGAGCCTGGCAAATCCCTTCTTCTCTCTGAGCCTCAGTTTCCTTTTGTGAAATACAAATGATATCCCTTCCATCAGAGGCCTGGAAGGTGTGCCTGGCCCAGAGCAGGTATTCAGGAAATGTTGGTCCCCTTTTTCCTTTCCCCAGACCCCACTCCTTCCCAAGCCCTTAGAGTTATTTCTTGGGGGAGCGGGGGCACAGACTCAACTTGGAGATCCCAGCTAAAGCCCAGGCCCTACTCAGAGGCCTGGCTGCTGCCCTGCCTCAAGAAAGAAGCTCACCCACCACCCCTTTGTGCTGGCCAGGTGTGCACCCGCCCTCTGTCGGGGTAGAGCCTTTATTCACACTCTGCCTGTCCCGGTGTCCTTCCTCAGCCTCTCTCCAGGGGAAGGGGGACAGGTGGAGATCAACGCCAGCCAGGCACTTCCGGTACCAGGCTCCATGCTATGGGCGCTAGTACCTGACCTCATTTCATTCTCACAGCCGCCTGCATAGGCTCCTAGCGCAGGCATGCAAACCAAGGCTCAGAGGGTGAGATGGACTCAGCCAATGTGACTGATAAGTGCAAGACCAGGACTGGGAACCAGGTGAGTCTGACACCTGAGGCTGAGATTTCCCCCTGAAATAGCCCCCAATAGTCCACCCCGGCACCTCAGGACAGCCACCACCAAGAGAGGAAGGAAGGCAAGCCCTAGGTGGACACTGACTAGTTTCCGGGGACACTGGCTGAGGGTGACCCAGTAAATCCTCTCTGTAGGGGTTTTCGGGTAGCGGGACATTGTCGAAAAAACCCCACGCTTCTTATTGTGACGTGAGTTAATTTCATCCACGAAGCTCTTGAAATTCAACAGTTCCATGGGCTTTTTTTTCTGAGAAACAGAGGGGGAAGGGGGGAAAGGTACCTGTTATACCAGGAAAATCAAGGGCCCCCTTTCTGTACCCTCAGCAGCCATCACAGAAAAGCAGGTGGCCACACAACGAGGCATCTCTCTCCTCACTGCCTGAGGACCTCCCAGGCCAGCCCGGAGGCCGCCCCGAGCTGGGTGGGAGAGATGCGGCCCCCAGCCAGGGGCAGGGTTAGCCTGATAGAGTCTCTAGCACCCTTTGTGCAGCTTAAGTTTCTCCACTTCTTTCTTTCATTTATTCCATGAACATTTACTGAGTCAGGCACTGTTCTAAGCAAGGGTAAAAGTCCAAATATTTAAACAACAGTGTGATGAGGGAACACAGAAGACTTTTAAGGCAGTGAAAATACTCTGTATGATATGATCCTGGTGCGTACATGTCATTATAATCTGTTCAATTCCCCAGAATGTACAACTCCAAGAGTATAATGGCCAATAATGACATGTCCATGTAGGTGTATTGGTTATAACAAATGTACCACTCAGGTGGGATGCTGATGGTGGAGGAGGCTATGTAGGTAAGGGGACAGAGGTACATGGAAACCCTGCACTTTCTGCCCAATTTTACTGTGAACCTAACTTCTTCAAATAATAAAGTGTATTTTTTTTAGATAGTAAAAAAATATTATTATGTGGCCCGGGCACTGGCCAATCAGAATGGAGCTTGGCTATAGGGCCTGAGGTGGGTCCCAAGGGCTCTGCTCTGCTGGGCAGGACAGCCTTAGTAGCTGGTCCTGGAAAGGTCTGCTGGCACCAGGTGGGAGGACTCTGTTCAGAGACTATTTACCAACTGGTCCAAAAGTATTCATCATTCACCAACCCCACCCCTTCCTAGTGCTCCTGCTGCCCTCCCCCAGAGCACTCGCCACCTGCTGACACTCCATTGTTTTTTGCTCATGACTGTTTCTTTTTCCATTAGGATGGAAACACCATAGGGGCAGGTCTCCCCTGCCCCTAGGCAATCACCTGGCCTAAACATACACACTGAGCGAATGCATCATGGAGACAAAACGAACAGGTAACTACACAAATGTTCAAGTCCAGTTGCTACGGGCATGAAGAAAGCCAAGCATGGGTGATACGGGTCACCCAACGAGAACTTGATTGGTGCAAGAAACGGGATGGGAAGGTCAAGGTAAAATTCTTCCTCCGTTTCCCCTCCCAGCCCCCCAGTTCTCTGCCTTGGAACAGCATGCCACTAACCCAGCCAGCTTAGTTGGGCCTGTGACACCCAGGCAATGTGTCCCAAAGAGCAGGACACCCCGACCTGAGCTGTCAAGGTCCCTGCAGGCTTGGTGGCTGGTTCTCCCTTCCTACATCCCCACTGCATCATGCCATCTGCACTTCCTCCACAGTTCATTCCAGTGCAGAGGAGAGAGAACCAGCAGCGAAGTCAGACAGGCATTGCTGGGGGTCTGAACCCCAGCTCTGCGCCTTCCCAGCAGTGTGGCCAGCCTCAGCTTCCTCACTAACCCAAGGAGCCATATCCCACCTTGCTGTGAGGGCGCTGTGAACAGAGTGTGGGAAGAACTCTGCGGAGCACCTGGCTGACAGGGAGGTGTCCCCAGGGATGGTGAGGCCTGTCATCCCCAGCACACCTCACCTGGGTGCATACCTGCACAGAGTAGTATCCATAGGCCTGGGGCTTGTTTCGGTCACCAGAGAAAATGTCATAGAAGCCGCGGGTGCCCATGGATCGTTCTAGGAATGCCTCCATGCTACTTTTCAAGGTGTAGGTGCATGGTGCCAGACCACTCCCCTGGAACAGAGCACAGATGCCAGCTCCTGCAGGAGGGCAGCAAGCCCATCAGCCCGGGGGTCTTGGGTTCCCCATCTGCTTCGGGAGTCTGCCCCCAGGTCTGGGCAGGAAGGCAGCCGGCCTGGCCCGGTGAGGGGGCTGGATACCTGAGGATCCAAGGGGGGCGGCTTGTTGGTCATCCTTCCCATGAGGCCCTCAGAATGAGACCGGTTCCAGGCCTTCTCCTCCAGCTTCGTGTATGGGTTGCCCTTCTCCCCATAATTCCCAGGACCTGGGTAGTAGTTCTGTGTGGGGAGGGAGAGACATAACGGCCATTAGTCCCACTCCTTGTGTTGAGTGCACCTGTGTGCACTTGAGAGGAGTTTTAGGGGCCCCGTGTGTCAACTGGCCCCCAACACACAGCTCCAACACTGCTCAGACTATGTTCCAAGCTCAGACTCTTCTCTGGGGCCCCCCTGGAGTGTCCACTTTCTCTTACTGCTCCCTTCCTACATCCCCACTTCAGCTAAGGATCCTTGCTGGTCCCCAAACACACACCATTCTGCCAACCTCCTTGCCTTTGCTCACTTGTGTGGTTACTGACACCTGAAATGCCCTCCTGTCTTCTTTGTCTTGGAAAATTCTTCTCATCCTGCAAAGCCAGCTCAAATGTCCTCTTTCCTGGGAATGAAGCCTTCCTCCTCCTAGCTCCCCAGACAGTTGCTTGCTTTGGTGGTCTTAGAAATTCCATCCATTATACCCCTGTGTCATAGCCCTGCATTTGCACGAACAGGTTTCTCACTATACTGCGTGGGGCTGTGACCTGGAAGGACTGGAGCCTTGGGTTCAAACCCCAACTCTAGTGCTTCCTAGCTGAGTGATCTTAGACACACCGCTTATTCCTTCTGAGCCTCTTTGTCCACATTTTCTAACATGGGGGTAGTAACACTTTCTTTCAGGGTAATGAGGATGAAATTAAATAATGTCTATAAAGCCTCCTGCATCGTGCCCAGCCCATACTGGGCACACATGATAACTTAGGGAGGGTGGCTTTTTGGGGAAGGGGGAGGGGAAGAAGGACGTAGGTGAGACTGAGAATTACAGCTGGAAAGCTGGATGACCATCCAGAACCTTCACTGACAAGGTCGCAAGTATGTTCTTTGTAGGGAAGTGAGGAGAGCCACCCTGCAGTGCAGGTGGGTGGCTGGGTGAACAGGATGTTTGCAGCTGCTCTGAATCTTTCAACCACTAGGGGTCGCTGCCGCTCCACGATGGCTCAGCCTTGCCCACCTCCGGCCCCCGGAACCCGCCCGGCAGAGGAGGCGGGGAGCTCTGCTGGGGGGTCAGGCTGCTGCGGCCTCTGACTTGTTCTCCCTCAGAGGGACACGACTACACGTCGCTCCTTTCCAGGACCCAGGTTTCCCAGTGTGCTCAGTAGGAAGCTGGGTTCCTGCATCTTGTGTGAGATGCTTCACTAGCTAGCACCTTGGTCCTGGAGACGAGGGGATGATCAGTGCCATCTGCAATTAGCAGTCAGGGAGACTAAATCTCAGAGGCAAACCCTGTGCCCAAGGTTCCCACTGCTGGAAAGGGGCAGCTCGAGGGTTCCGCCTCTAAAATCCACTATCTGCTATTTACCAGGCACCATGATGGGAGGGCAATGGGCACCACAAGGCCCCAGGGGACCTTAGAAGTACCGGTTCTAACAAGAGGGGAGAGTCGCCGCTAGCCCTGGAGCCCAGTGCAGGGTGCTCTGTCCGCAGAGCCTCACCCTTCCTCCAAAACCTTCAGGTTCAGGGGCATCATGACACGCTCAGGCTGATGGGAGAGCTCATGATTTTAACTAGGTTATGTTGTGGGAGCTTTTGAGGCCCAGGCAGGAGGAAGGAGTAATTCTGGGGGAAGAGGTGGATGGCAATCGAGGGATTGGTACATAAGTTGTTGTTTTTTAAGCTGGATTTCGAAGAAGGAGAAGAAACACAGGAGGTCGGTGGGGGAAAGGGCAGGGCACCCAGGCAAAGGAGCAAAGGCAAGGGCCAGAACAACACCTCTGAGGCGAGTTGGGAGAGGTACAGAGGGAAGAGGAGGGTGGACGGGCCTGGTGGCCTTGCTGAGGCTCATTGGGACCTGAGTCTGAGGCGGGAGGGCCTGAGGAAGATGCTGGCAGTGGTAGGAGAGGTGGGACTCTCTCAAGAGGCCACTCCTGGGTGGGGGTGGGGCAGAGGGAATGGAAAGAGGGAAATAGGAGGACAGGCAGAGCGCAGACCCCGTGACTTCAGGAACAGGTGTGCTGGGTTTCTGGCTCAGCAGCTGGGTGGTGCCATTCCCTGGAAGAGCTGGCCTCAGGGAGATGCTGACATGGGGGGGTGGGGGTGCAGTTTGAGATGCCTGAGGGGCCCTGAGGTGGAGGTCTGGAGCCATCTGCATGGAGCCTGGCTGGGCAAAAGAGATCACCCCCAAAGAGAATGGGGGTGGGGTGGGGGGAGGGGAGGCTGGGACTGCAGAGCCTGGTGCCCCAAAGCCACGAGAAGGGAGGGGTGATGGCTGCACCCAGTGTCCGTGGGGGATGGGGTTGGGAAACTAGAGGCAAAGGCACTGCCTTTGCAAGGGGTGTGGTTCAGCAGCCCCATCCCCTCTGGGGAAGGGATCATGGGGCCCCAGAGCAGGCACCCACGGTCTTGGCAGGTGGTGTGTGCAGGGCTGCAGTGGCAGGGGCTGGGGATCAGGAGGGACAACTGGAGGGACCCGAGATCAGATGAGGCCATCAGGTTCCCAGCCCAGGTCACATGGCAAGACGATGACTGAGTAAAGCAGGTCGTGGATGGGCACTGCCTTCACCCACTGGAACACTGCCACCTCCTTGAATTGACTGTCCAGAGCTGAGCCCGGGCAAGCGGCTCTGAGAAATTCTGCAGGGCCTCGCCAAGGTTACTGCAGGAGCAGATACGTGCAGGGTGGAGGGTGGAGATAGCTGGGAGGCAGGGACAAGCCATGTCACCTTGCTCAGCCAACACTCAGGATGCCTCAGAACTGGGGCTGGGGACACAGGAAGGAGCTACATAGCACATAGCAGCAGATTGGTTCCTCCAGTGTCTCTGCCATCAGCTAGACTGGGATGACATTAGTTAGACCTTGTCCTCCACAATGAGTCAAGGACCAAAACCCAAGTGTGCCAAGCCTATGGGTACAGTGTAGTGATTACGTGTGGACACCTGGATTCAACGCCTGCTTCGGTCTCTTAGGAGCTCCGTGACCTTGGGTGATTACTGAAACTCTGTACCCCAGTTTCCTCCTCTGGAAAGTGGAGATAATGATAGTGCCTACTTCGTAGGGTTGTTGGGAGGATGAAATTAATTAGTACATGCAAGCGCTCAGAATAGTGCCTGGCGTGTGGCTAAGTGCTATGTTAGTGTCAGCGATTACACCTTTAGATTTGAAGGTACTGACTCATTTTTAAGTGCCCCCAGGAACCCCCTCTCCCTAAGTTGCAGTTCCAGTGTGTCTGTACCTGAAGATGCAGGTACTCAGTCCCTGAACGTGGCAAGGAGTCATTTCCAGGCCTCAGAGAAGGCTTCATCTGGTGAGGGTGGGGAAAAGGCCCTGGATATGGGGTCAGATGTTCCTCGCTGTGGTTGTGACGCTTGGGGCAAGTGGCTTATCCTCACTCAGCCTCCAGGGCCTTCTCAGGAGTGATTGTAAAATGTGAGAATGCTTGGAGCACCAGGTAGCTTAAGAAGCACACATGCACGTGGTCCACAGATACTCAGTGTGTGCCTACTATGTGCCAGGCACTACTGGGACTTGGGAATTCTGCATTGAACAAACTCGGCAGATGTGGCTCACCCTCAGGGGCTGAAGTCCAGTGGGGGAGACACACGAAACACAGGATCATGTAGGGACTCCTAGGAAAGGGAGATGTCCCCTCGTGGGGTGTCAGGTCAGACCTTGGAGCTGGGAGCGCAGGTATGAGTAGGATTTCCTTAGGCGAAGGGCCACTTAGGGAGGAAAAGCGTTTCTGGCAGGGGGACCCGCAGGAGCAAAGCCCTAGCTGACAGAGCACAGCCAGCAGAGAGCGTCGGGCTGGGGAGGCGAGGCACTCAGCAAACTGCAACACTCACTCCGTATGCTGCAATGCCTGCCTTGAACCCCACTCAGTGTCACCCCGACATGAGAGAATCAGCTCAACCCACACCCACACCACTGCATCCGCCTGCCACGCCTACCTATCGCCTCCCATCTGGATGCCTGCTGCAGCCTCTAACCCTCCCCCACCAGCAGGGTGTGCCTCTGGAAATATGCCAGGCCCTTTCCATCAAAACCCTCCACTGTCCTCCCATAGTACTTGGAGTCAAACCAGAAGCCCCACATTGCTGCAAGGTCCTCACAGGTGGCCCACAGCCCTCTGCCGTCTCTTCTCCTCCCATCCGGGCCCCCTCCCTGGGGCCACACTGGCCTCCTGGCTGCTGGTCTAATTTGGGGCCTTTGCCTTTGTCATTCCCGCCTGCCGAGAATACATGCTCCTGCAGATACCACGAGTCTCAGTGGCTTACATCCTGCACGTTTCTCTCAGATGTCACCTCCTCCTGGAGGTCTTCCCTGATCACCCCACAAATTATACCTCTATCACTCTGTCCCTTCCTCATTAAGCCTGATAATATAGGATATGCTGCTTTTTACTGTTGGTTCTACCACTAAGACACCAGCTCCATGAGGGTAGGAGCCTTGTCTTCATCACTTCTGGGTCCCCAGGACCTACAAGAGTGCATGGCACTTAGTGGGTGCTCTATCATTATCTGCTGGCTGGCTGTAGATAGAGGAGTTTGTTGAGCACCTCATGTATGCTGAGCTCTGTGCTGGGAACTCAGAGACAAACCAGACCCATCCCTGCCAGCAGGGAGGCTGAGGAGACAGACACAGGTATACATGAGGGCTGTCCGGAAAATATCCAGCTGTGTCATATGGAAAATAGAGGCATTTATGGCTGGATTTTTTTCCAGACGGCCCTCGTACAATAGCCAGTGGGCTGAGTCTGTGACACTGGAAAGCTGAGCGCTGTCAGGACCCAAAGGAGAACCTGGCCAAGTGTAGGGAGGAGACGGACCAGAGAGGAGCACTTCCAGCAGCACCTAGGCTGCGTGCCCTGCAGACAGGGAGCGAGGGGGTGGAAGGGTTCACACTCCTTACAGGAGAACACCTACCCCGATGAATCCTCGAAAGCGAACCTCCCCCGAGCTGAGCAGCCCCCGGGTGCTGCGTGGTTTCTGCTGCAGCTGTTCTAAGAAGTCTTTCACGTTGTAGGAGCCAGGCCCCAGCTTTTGCTTCTGCACCAAGAGAAGAGAGACGGTGAAAATCTGGCTCTAGTAAGGTGACCAGACGTCCCGCTTTTGGCGGGACAGTCCTGATTTTTAACAATTTGTCCCGTGTCCCACGGCGTTTTTAAAAAGTCCCGATTTTTGGAAAGAATGCACGGCAAGCTAGGGAACGGCGGGAGATAGACCACATTTTTAATCAAGAACCCCCTCCCCCCCCCGGTCAATGGTGTCCTGCTTTACCAATGTTAAAATCTGGTCACCTTAAGGGATGTCCACACAAGACGGAGCCCGGGGGGTGGCGGTTCTCCTTAATGAAGGAGCTTTACCTGCTGCTCCTGGGAGGGCAGTGAGGCCACCCTTGGAATGGGGAGGGGCATGAGCCAGGGGCCTCACCTGCAGCTGCTTCTCTTTTAGGATGGCCTGGTATTGGAAGTGGGGCATCTGGGTCAGCCGGGTGGCTTCCTGGGACTTGGCCCAGCCTGTGCCCACCTCCTTCTTCAGCTTTGTCTTGCTGAAGCAGGTCTCCTTGCAGCCATAGGTCCCAGGTCCTATGTGGGACTGAGTCAGAGAACAGTCAGAGCTGGAGCAGCCACACACACCCAGTCCACCCACGGAGCAAGTCCTGGCCCGGCCGCCACCCAGACTGGGGGTGACCACCCCTCTGGGGCCCCACCCACAGCACTGAGCCTGGCACCCCAAGGTATGATGCTCGAGCTGGCATGACTCCCTCTGCCATGGGCTCCCTCACACTTCATGGAGGAGTTGTAACTCATTCAAGAGCCCACGACCGGTTGGTTCCAGAGCTGGGGATGGAACGCAGGTCTCTGTGGCCCTGACCCGGGCTATTTCCTTTGCAGCCTGCCCTGCTCTGAACCCAGCTCTGCGCTGAGGACCGAGGGCATGGGGAGGCATACGACACATCCCTCACATGGCTCAGTGGTTTTGCCACAGTGGGGGACTCAGAGGGCAAGCTCAAAGCAAGCTGGGCAAACTCACCAGGCCCACGGAATGAGGCCTGGAGTATGGGACCTCCGTGAAGGTGCTCAGCTTCTTCCGGGTGGGATAAACCGCAGAGATGTCAAACCTGGGGAAGGACAGAGGTCCAGTGAGAGCCCAGTACCTGGCCCCCAGCCCTGGCACAGGCAGGGGGGTGGGGGGATGGGGCCGAGTGTAGAGAAGGTGACTTAAGAGCTAGCCTGTCAAGGATGAGCAGGGCTACGCCCACCACAGGGTCTTTGTCCTTCCTCATTCTCTCTCCCTGGGACCACTCTGGCCTGACCCCCCACCCCTGTGCCCACCCACCACCACCCCCCGCCCCCTGGCTGGGAGGGAGCCTTTACTGGAAAGTCACTTTTCCAGTGCAACCCCCACCTACCCTCCAGCTGTCCTCTGCCCTTCTTTTCCCCACAGCCCTTATCATCATCTAACATTTCTTTTCTTCTTTTTTCGTTTATTATCCACCCCACAAGAATGCAAACCCTGAGGTTTTGCTGTTTGGTTCCCTGCTGTATCCCCAGATGCTAAAACTGTGCCTGGCACACAGTAGGTGACTATATATATTATATATTATATATTATATATTATATATTATATATTATATATTATATATTATATATTATATATTATATATTATATATTATATATTATATAATTATATATAATATATAATAGGTTGTAGAAATATACTTCAGTATCCTATGAATGAAGAGACACCCAGACTGATATTCTACCCATGACTTTGAGCTGAGTGACCTACTATGGGCCAGGCCCCTTGTAGGTGTTTCTGAAATGTTTTAAAATAACTTATAGGTGACACACGGACTCTGGGCGGGAGGGTGCTGCAGGTATGAGGGGAACACAAAGTCCAGCCCCTCAGCCCTCACTGCCAGCGCCCCTCCTCTGGCTGCCCCCTCCCCAGGCCCCAGCCCCTCATCCGTGGTCCCCTCTCCTGCCGGCCCCCAGTCCAGCCCCACCTGTGGCTCTGCACCCCGAAGGGCGCCCCGCTGAACCACTTGGTGGCCATGGCGCCCGCCCGCCCCCGCTGCCAGGCCCTTGGGAGGACGGGCCTCCCCTCGGAAGCTGGACTCCTGCTGCGGGACTCCGCCCACTGGCTTGTCGTCGCTGCCATGGCAACCAAGCCTTGTGATTTGTGATTCGCCAGGGACCTGTGGCCGTGTCTGTGCCCACGTGGCACCCCCACCAGCGTGCCCGTGCTGTCCCCTGGCTTTTTCATTCCACAGTGCACAGTTTCACCGCTACTTTGCCAGAGATCCTGCCCTGAGCCCTGCCGATTTAATGGGCCCTCGTGGTGGGTAATATGGATGCCACTGGTCACGTTTTAGTCACTTGAGGAACCATCTCTGATGTCTTGCTTTATCCCTGCACCTGCAACCAGCCAAGGAGAGCACAGCTTAGGAAATGCCTCTGAGTGCTCCCCTTATGCTGGTGGGAACACTGAGGTCCAGTGAAGGCTCGACTTGGCAGAGGGCCCCGGGATCCTCCTCCACTTTGGGGAGGGGAGGGCAGGAGTAAGGCTGCAGAGAGGGCGGGAAGGGTTGCAGAGCTCATCCCCTCAACCCCAACTCTCTCCATCTCTCCCTCCCTGCAGAGGCTGTGCAGATTGCCTGGGACTCAGATGGGGTCCCAGTCCTGAAAGCCTCGTGCGGGGAAACAATGAGCAGGCCTGTGAGAGGGGGGGCCAGTCTGTGGGTGCACAGGTGAGGGAAGGACTCTTGGAGGAGGAGAACTCCAAACTCATGATTGAAGTGTGTGTATAACCTGCTGGGTAAAGAAAGGAGTTGAGGTATGTGCCCCCAACTTCAGCTCTCTTCCCTCTTCCTCCCTGATCGGGTGCCACACCCCATATGATGAGGACAGAGCGTAAGTCAGAGAGAAACGACTTTCCCTGAGTGCTGCCTCCAGCCTGTGGTAGAACTGGACTTCTGGGACAGTGGGTCTCCTTTCAGGCCCCACCAGTGCCCTCTGACATCCCAACATAGCACTGCAATAGCACGTTTGGACCCCAGCACAGTCGTGTCTGTCAAGCACCAGGTCAAGCAGGACATGACCATGGCTGGCAGAGTGGCCACCCTGCGTGGCTGACCTGGTGGTCAGAGGAGTCAGGCCTCAGGAACACACGGAACACACGCCCGGGTCATCCAAGACTCGGGTCAGCCATCCCACTGTGTGACCTTGGGCAAGTCACTTTCTTTCCTGAGATGCTCAACTGTCATACCTGTAAAATAAAGCTAATAATCTCTGTCCCTCCAGATTGCTCTGAGGACTAAAGAGACTCATTTATGAGGTAGGCTTCTAACATGTAGCAGAAGCTCAAGGAGAGGTCACTGTCCACCTTTGGAAAGGGACCTTCAGCGGGTCTACAGCAGAGACTAAGCCTCAGTCACACCTTGTGCAGTACCTGGCACATAGTAAATGCTCAGTAAATATTTGTTGAATGCCACGGGGACAAATATATGAATCTGGTCCAACTTCCTGGGAATGCATACATCGTCAGAGACTCATATTTGAATCCTGGCCCTGCTGCTTCGCAGATGGTGGCCTTGGGCAAGTTACCCTGACCAAGGTTCAATTTCTTCCTCTGTGATCTGGACCTATGACTGCAGCCTCCTGGAGGGACTGTTTTGAGGTGTCAGTGAGGTGTGGCTACGTACATTACCAAGTTCTGCACATGGGGCGGCCCTGTGACCAGCCCTGGGCTCGCTCAGGTGCCCTCAGGTGGGCCTGACCTGCCTGGGGCTGCTTTGCTGCTTCTGCCCCAGCCTGAGGCCTGGGCTGCAGGACTCATAAAGAGTGACCACAGGATATAGGTTCAAGGTCCTCTGAGCTGGAGTCCTGGCTGTCAGGCAGACCAGAGCAGGCCAGTGTGAGTCAATTCTGCAGCAAGGCAGCCTGCCCTAGTTAACCCAAAGCCTCAACATCACAGCAACTCTTTGAATCATAGCAACTAACTCTCGTCAGTACTGCTGCAACCCACTCTCACCCCTATTATACAGAAGAGGAAACTAAGGCTAGGGCAGGAAGAGTAACTTGCCCTGGTCTCATCTAGGGAGGTGTAGGATCACCCAGCCATATGGAACACATACAAGGTTTGAGAACTCCCTGGTTGCAAGAGTTTCTAACCCATCCAGATTCTAGAGTCATCTGCTATGTCAATGGAGACAAGTCAAGCTTCTCAGCCAGGAAGGATTCAGGCCTCTTTGATGGGACTGTGGCCACTGACTCCATCCTCATCCCTTGCCACCTTCTCCTCATGCTTCAGCCATATGGGGCTGCTCTGTCCATAGGCGCACCCTGCACTGCAAACCTCTGGCCTTTCCCATCACTGAAATGTACTTGCAACCTACCCTCCCCATCCACCCTCATCCCCTCAGAGTCAAATCAAAAGCCAAACCCACCCATTAGGATGCGTTATAAAAATAAATAAAATAAAACAGAAACAGAAAAAACAACAAGAGTTGGCCAAGGGTGTAGAGAAATTGGAACATTTGTACATTGTTGGTGGAAATGTAAAATGGTGCAGCTTCTGTGGAAACTAGTATGGCAGTTCTTCAAAAAATTAAACATAGAATTACCATATGACCCAGAAATTCCACTTCTGAATATTTACCCAAAAGAATTGAAAGCAGGGTCTCAAACAGATGTTGGTAAATCCACGTTCATAGCAGCATCGTTCCCAATAGCCAAGAGGTGGAAGCCACCCACATGTCCATGGATGGATGAATGGATAAACAAAATGTGAGATACACATGCAGTGAAATATTATTCAGCCTTAAAAAGGAAACAAATTCTGACAGATGCTATAACATGGATGAACCTTGACAATATTATGCTAAGTGAAATAAGCCAGACACAAAAGGACAAACATTATATTATTCCACTCATATTGTAAGGGTGACACTGTATTTTCCATTTTTAGGATCTAACACTTTAAGTTGAGTTTGATTCAATAAACTAATTTAGCTTAAAACTTTTAAAAACTTTTTTCCTTTTCTATGCTTCCCTCTTTAATGACTGTTTTCCCAAGGATGTATGCATACCAGCCTTCATCACTCTGTTCAAGGCAACATCAGCATAAGATCCACCCTGAAACCAGCTAGACTCTGGGAAGGGCCTTTTCTTCTTTTTCAAATCACCCAGGAATTGCTAAGCTACCTCCCCTCTTTTTTTGTTCTGATTTTTCTTGCGTCTATAAAACCTTCTGCTCATGCGGAAACAGGGAGATGGTCTTTGGACAGAAGTTCTCCATGCCCTCAGAATGCTGGCGTTTTGAATAAACCTACTTTTCTTTTCACCAAACTCATTCCTCAATTTTTGGAGGCAGCAAGTAGCACCCGAACCCGGCAACAGTACCTAAAGTAGTCAAGTTAATAGAGACAGAAGTAAAATGGTAGTTTCCGGGCTCTGGGGAAGGAGGGAGATGAATTATTGTTTTATGGGTACAGAGTTTCAGTTTGGGAAGATTAAAAAGTTCTGGAGATGGATAGAGGTAATGATTGGACAACAATGTGAATGTACTTAATGCTACTGAATTGTACTCTTAAAAATGGTTAAAAGGATACATTTTATGTTAAGTATATGTTACCACAATTTTTTTTTAAAAAGCCAAACACTCTGGGGATCCATCCCTGATCTTCCCAAGTAGATCAGAGTCCACATTTCACCTCACGATCACCAGAAATTCAGAATAACAATTTTTAATTAGAAATTATTAAATTTTATATTTTAAAATTGCAAGTGGGTATGCCGAGATGGCTCAGGGGGTTAAGCGCTCGTTTTGCAGTCCCGTGGTCTAAGGATTGAATCCTGGCCTCAGCCCATGCTGACCCATATGCTGAACTGGAGTGTGGCCCCCAGTTCGGTTCTTGCCAGGGCATGCTCCCATGTGGGAGGCCCCTGGTTCAGTTTCCCATAAGGGAGGCCCCACCTGGTTCCTGCACGGCATGGCCCCCCACCCACCTGTGTGGAATGAAAGTATGTCGAAAACTGATGATGCACAACTATGGAGATTGTCTGGGCCCTCCCCCTTCTCTTTGTCTTTCTCTCAGCTTCTCCCAAACAATAAAATAAAATCTTAAAAAAACAAACAAGATGAAGTAACAGGGTCTCAGAAGCCCTGTGGTGGAATGCGGGGCAGAAGGGACTCAGATGTTCGGACTTGGGGAAGCTGGGATGGCTCAGCAGATTAAGCACTTGCTCTGCAGCCCGGGGACCAAGGATTCAATCCCAGCCCCGGCCCATGTGGACCCATATGCTGAACTGGGGTGAGCGTCCATGCAGGAGCAGCCCAGTTCCTGCCCTGCACGACCCCACCCACCTGTGTGGAATGAAACCATGTCAAAAACTGATGATGTGCAACTATGGAGACTGCTCTGGGCCCTCCCCCTTCTCTCTGTCTGTCTCTGTCTCTGTCAAAAACAATAAATAAATAAATAAATAAATAAATAAATAAATAAATAAATAAATAAAATAAAAGCAGTTCAGACTTGTTACAAAGTCAGGCACTGGAGGACAAGCAGCAGGGAGTGCAGCTCAGCCTTCTAGAGGGCAGGGGACCCATGCCCTTCAAGGCAACAGGTAGAGTGTAGGATGGGCTGGGAACGAAGGGGAAGGAGTGGGAGCTGACAGTTACCCAGAGTGACACATACCAGATTTACCCAGATTTACCTGCCCCCAGGGAACAGGATATTACTCTCATGTCACAGTTGAGGAAAGTCTGAAGTGTGCAATTATGAAAGTCACACATCATGAGCAATGGAGAAGATGCTCACCAGGACCAGCTGCAGATCGGAGAGGAGGCAGGAAACCCCCTAGTGGGAAGCCGGATCGATAACGGCCAAAGGAGGAGTGGGAGGCAGAGGGCAGACTCCGTTAGCACCGAGGACGTGCAGTGAGGATGGGACAGCAGTGAGGGTGGCTTCCGCACGCCGCTGCAAGGACCAGTCCTGACTGTCCTGGTCAGCAGCTCCAGCCGGGAAGGTGGAGCAGTGCCCACGGAAGATAAGGCCTGGCTGGGGTCCATGTCTGCTTGGGCACATCTCAGTTCTGTGGCCTCAGCAAGTCCTTTTCCTTCTGAGCCTCCGTTTCCTCAGCAGTGAGAGCAAAAACGCAGCTTTTGCCATGCACCAGGGTGCACGCGCCCCGCATCTGGTAATGCACCTGTTTGTCTGGCACACCTGGTTGTGCAATGCAGAGCAGCGAAAGCGGAAACACCTGCAGGGCGCACCCCAATCGGACGCTCGGACCCACCCACCGGCGGGAGGCGCCTGGACCTGAAGTTCGCCGCGCCCTGGGCCTCGGCGCCGGGACCTTCGTCTTCTGCGCCAGACTCTCTCAGGGGTGTCTCCATCCGCTGCCCTCCGCAGCCTCCCGGGCCAGGGCCAGGGCCGGGGCCAGGCCCAGGGCGCAGAGGAGCAGACATGGCGGGGCCCGAGGCCGCGGTCGAGGATCTGGATGCCCTCATCGACGACCTGGACTACCTCCCGGGCCACTTCCACCTGGAGATGCAGCTGAACTTCGAGCCGCGCTCCCCCGCCTCGCTCCGCGCCCGAGACCTGAAGCTGCAGCGAGACGGCCTGCGGCAGGAGCTGGAGCTGGCGGCCGGGCAGCGGCTCGCTGTGCGCCACCTCCTGGGCACCTTCGCCTTCTACCTGGAGGAGCTAGACGAGGCCCGCGAGCGTTTCCTCGAGGTGGCGGCTGAGGACCCGGGCAACCTCAATGCCTGGGCCAACCTGGCACATGTGTACGGGCGGCTGGGGCAGGAGGAGGAGGAGGAGGCGTGCGCCGGGCGGATGGCCGAGCTCATGGGCCTGGCGGCTGAGCCTGAGGCCTCAGGGGACTCCCAGCTCCTCGCAGCGCGCTGCCTGGCGGAGCAGGGCTACGCACACGGCTTCGACGTGGGCTGTGCCAGCCCCGGGGAGCGCGCGCGGGTTCTGCTAGCCGGCATCACGCTCTATGACAAGGCGCTGAGCTATGGGCAGCAGGTGAGTGGATGCTCCCCAGGCTGGGGTCGTGGCCCCTAACGTCTGCAGGGATGCCCCCGCACCCCCCCCCAGACTCCCCAAACCTGGCCCTTTGATTCCCAGAGGACCTTCCCAACGTGCCTCTCCTCTCCAGCGCCCCCCCCACCTCCATTTTTTACCCCGACTCCCCACACCCGCCAAGGGTCCCAGACCAAGTCTGCAGCTTTACTGCGCTGGGCTAGGGGTAGACCCGCTTCCTAGCAGAGCAGCCTAATACGATTTCTCTTCTGGCAACACCACAAACAACCTGGCCAACTGATCCCTCTCTCGTCGCGCCTCCCCTGTGCCTCTGCACACCCTCCTAAGTAAAAGGCACAACTGGACATCCCACCAGCAACGTGGGCAGCATTCTTACCTCCTCTCTCGCGGTCACCCTCCATCCCCATTCATTCAGACTTCAAATCCTGTCCATTATGCCCCCTCCCATCCCCGGTCTATCCCCTCCTCTCCAGACTCCCTCAGCCAGCCCAGCCTGGATCCGCGTGCACCATCATCCTGCCTGGGTTCCTCCCCTCTGGTTCGACCCTTCTGGGCCATGTTGCTCAATCTTGTTGGCCATGTCTCTCAGCTGCTTATAACCCCCCCCCCCAGGGACTCCCCACCACCTGGCACATGCGTCCAAGGCCCTGTGGTGGGCATGTGAGGCCCTCTGTGATGCCTGCCCTCCCTCTGCCGTGTTCCCCCTTCCTGCCAGGCTTTTCCCATCATCTGTTTCCCTTTGTTCGCTCTGCACCAGGTTCCTTACAACCCACCTTGCCAGGCTCTCGGCCTCTTTCTGAGGTGCCCTTCTGCTCACCTTTGCATGGGGGGTGCGCCTCAGTCTCGGACATCCCCTCTACTGATTTCTCCAGGCTGGGTCTAGTGCCTTCCTGGGCTCCCACAGCACTGCTCAGTCTATCCCCTTTACAAGTGTGACTTCCCAACTCAACCTTGAGGTCTTTGAGGGTGGGGACAACATCTGCCAGGTTCACCACTATAAACCCAGTACCGGCACATCTGCCGGGTTCACCACTATAAACCCACCACCTGGCACAACATCTGCCGGGTTCACCACT
>PVKE010023095.1:0-24961 GCA_004027555.1 Craseonycteris thonglongyai
CCTTAGCGAATTAAATAATACCTAATTTTAAAGATTTATTGTTATTGTTTTTGACAGAGAGAGAGAGAGACAGAGACAGACAGAGACAGAGAGAAGGGGGAGGGCCCAGAACAGTCTCCATAGTTGCACATCATTGGTTTTTCCACATAGTTTCATTCCACAGGTGGGCGCGGGGCTGCACAGGGCAGGAACTAGGCTAGGGTCTCACCCCAGTGAGAACTGAACTGGGGGCACTCCCCAGTTCAGCATATGGGTCTGCACAGGCTGGTGCCAGGATTTGATCCTCGGTCCCCGGGGCTGCAAAGTGAGCGCTTAACCCACTGAGCCATCCTGGCTTCCCCAATAATACCTAATTTATATAATGTTCTTTGACCATAATGGAGTCAAACTAGAAATCAATAAAAATCAATAACAGAAAGATATCAGGAAAATCTCTAAACGTTTGGAAATTAAGCTATTTATTTATTTATTTATTTATTTATTATTGTTAAATTTAATGGGGTGACATTGGTTGGTAACAATAAGATAGTTTCCAGATGCACAAGTCCACATCACATCACCCACGAGCAATTTATTTTTAAATAATCCATGAGTCAAATAAGAATTCTCAGAGAAAAAAAATTTAAGTACATTAAACTGAATAAAAATAAAACATATCAAAATATATGAGATGTGCTTAAACAGTGTTGGGAGAAAGGTTTCAACTCAATAACATAAATTTTTACCTCAAGAAACTAGGGGGAAAAAGAGCAAAGTAAACCCTAACCAAACAGAACGAAGGAAAGAATAAAGTTAAGAGCAGATATCCATGAAATTAAGAAGAAGAGAAAAGTATAAAAAGTAAATGATACATAAAGCAAATATCACATATCACCAATCATACCTGTGTGAATGGCTAAATTAAAAAATAGTAACACCACCAAATATTGACAAAATGCAGAAAAGCTGGATCACTCACACATTGCTGGTAGAAATGGAAAATAGTATAGCCACACTGGCAAATAGCTTGGCAATTTCTTATAAAGCTACACGTGCAATTACCATGCATCCCAGCAATGGCACTCTTGGACATTTATCACAAAGAAAATTATGCTGACATAAACACCTGAACACAAATGGACATGACATTTGTGCTAATAGCCCCAAACTGAAAACAACGTTTGAGTTCTCCACTAAATGAATGGACAAACAAGCTATGGTACATTCTACCGTGAAACGGAACTCAACGATAAAAAGGAATGAACTATCGATACACATAGCCAACTGGATCAATCTCCAGGGAATTGAAATAAGTAAAAAAAGACAATTACATACTGAATGATTCCACTTACACAACATTTTGGAAATCACAACATTTTCAAAGTAACACCAGATTAGTGGTTACAAGGTACTAGCCATCAAGGGTGTGGGATGGAATTGAGAAAGGTGTCATTCTAAGAGGGCATACAGAAGATGTTAGTGGTGACAGAAATGATTTGTATCTCAACTATGGTGGCAGGTGAAAAAACTCTCCATGAGATAAAACTGTAGAGCTAAAAACATTCACTTGTACACCAAAAGTGAGTACATGCAAAGCTGGGGAAATCAGAATAAGATTGGTGGATTATATCCATGCCAATGTTATGATATTATACCATAGTTTATCACTAGATGGATGTTATCATTGGAGGGAAATAGATTAAATGTAGTCACAATGTATTATTTCCTACAACTGCATGTAGATCTGTAATTTCCTCAAAATAAAAGAAGTTTTTTAAAGTAATGCACTCAGAAAATATAATTAGAGGAACGACAATGAAAATGAGGAAAGGGAAGTTTGGTTTAAGGTACTGTCTAGTATAAGATCAGCTTTTGACATCCTTAGCCATAGTCTTAGAGCACATTTTCTTTCTGGAATATGCCTCACTTTCCTACACATTAGGCTATCAATGCTGGCAGTTTCAAAGACCATAAAAGAATAGACAGATGGTGTTATGGAAAATAATTCATAGGCCTAAATATGAAAAGCCTGGCAAAAAATGTCATCAACCAAACTCAGAAATGTGTTTTAGTGCAATTGAAGATTTATTCTGCCTAACACCCATGAGTTATGGAACAATGCAATGAAAATAAACAGTTAGTTTGAGGAATGCTCAAAAATATAATTAAAAATAAAAAGCTACACTTGGAAAAAAAAAAAAGAAAGAAAGAAAAAATTAAGAAGCGCTAGCCTAGCATGTAATTAAGTAAGTCTCTAAATGCAAGAACTGTGAGGAATTTTTTTTTTAAGTTTAAAATTCTAAATAAAATTACAAGTATTTTAATAACTTCATGTAGTTCAAAATAAATAAAAGACATGCAACCATGTTTAGAAACAAACACTAATGGAAAACAACATTCTACATATTTTTTTAGCATGAAAGTTATTAGAAACAAACCAACAAAAAACGCCTTGTTGCTTCTAAGTGTCATGAACCTGAGAATTTTAATATTGTTAACATTTTAACATTGTGAATTGCTTCTAATATTTCAGTTAGCACACTTTGGATTAATTCTAAGTGAATGTGAATTGTTAAAGATAATAAGAAAAGGTCAAACAGTCTCCTCTTATCTTTATGTGTATGTTTTTGAACCTAATGATAAGCAAATAGATAAAAATCTCAAATTGTTAATCTTCAAGTCAAATCCAGGAAGCCTTCACAGGCAAGTTTCTGTATACCTTAAAAAGTTGCTTTGCTAAAATTTATAAATACTATTATAAAGTATCATTTGGACATGTGTCTTCATTTACCTTTGACAGGTACCGTTTTGAAATGCCAAGTGCCATTATGCTGAGCTGTTAGGCTATAACTCATAACTATTCATTCCCCAGAAGAATGATAACAGCCTGTAGTATAAAGTGTGAAAAGACATTAATAGAGAAGAGGCAACACTTTATATTGGCAACTCTAACACCTTTTTTAAATTCAAAAGAAAGCCGTGAATAAACTATCTACTTAGAAACCATGCTTATTCAATTCTGCTTGTAGGTAAATAATGCAAACATTTGTGAAGAAGAGCATGAAGGCTCATTAAAGGTATTACAATAACTTGAAAAAAAATGTTTTCAAATAAATTGACAAGTTGAACTTGTGTATTTAATCTCAATTTTTGCCTAAAGGGCAAGAGAAAAGACATCAAATAAATTCATACAAATTCACTATTTATGGTGAAAAAGCCCAACACCAACTAGAAATGTCATCAAGCATTTTTCCCTGAATGTTTTGATAATCAACCATCTAACTGCTGGATATTGTACAAATTAAAATGTTTTCAACCCCACAGATCAGAATGTGGATAAAACCTACTGTCTCCTATATACCTGTCCAAGTGGATGGTGGTAAGAACCTGTCACTCACCTCAGCCCCTCCTCCCTTTTATACCTCAAGTCTGATCAGTAACAAAGGTTTACTGATCTCAGTAACAGTGTCTCCTCTCAGTCCCGCCTTCCTACCCTTAGCCTCGTTCCAGGACACTTACTAACTGGTCACTCAGGTTCCTGCCCAGCACCAGTCCATTCCAGTCTCTAGATTGCTATCGGTGACTTGACTGACACCACACAACTTAAAAATATGACTTTACTGTGACATTACACCCCTTGACCTGGTCTTGTAGCACCTGCTCCTTGCCTATCCCACCAGCTTCATTTCTCACCACGCCACCCCATCACCACCCTCACTATTTACATCTGGACACTGCAGTCTACACGTTCTCTCTGAAATGCTGCCTACAGTTTACGGCCCTGGATTTTATTCAGGCCCTGCTTTTCTGCCCAGATTGTCCTTCTTTCTATATCACGTTCCCTCAATCTCAGTATAAGCATCAAGAGAACAGGGAGGTGGTCTCTCTAAACTGCTCCAGAACAGTACCTGGTTTAGAGTAAGTGTGTGGAGAGTTTTCCAAAACCAGGCCTAAAATTGACACACATCAGTTGCATTCATCTTCCTTTATCTAGAAGTAAGCCACCAACATGACCATCTCCAACTCCAAGGCAGGCTGGGAAATGTGGTGAAGTGTGTAACCAAGAAGAAGAAATAATAGACTTGGATGAGCAGTTGGCTGTCTCAGCCACATCAGGTAAGTGTCATGTAAATACAATGATAATAAAAATAAAATTCATATGTGCATAAATCAAAGAAGAAAAGCTACTCATCCTTGAAATGAAAACCTACCAGAAGCTGAAGGTAAGCCAACTAGGATATAAATGCAGAAATAAATTGATAATGAACATTAAATTAGAGAACCATTAGGTGTCTAGATGTTTCGGAGTGAATGTCTCAGTCTTTTACACATGTAATTATAGTACTCTTTTAAAATTATTTCAAACATTCTTTTGAAGAAGCTAGTATAACACTGATACCAAAAGATAGCATATAAAAAAAATCTATAAGCTAATGTTGCTTATGAAAAATCAATGAAATAATTCTAAATCAAATATCAGTAAATAGAATACATGGGACACTTGAAAGAATAAATCACCATATTTAAGTGGGATTGACTCAAAGAATGTTCAGTATTAGAAATTTCTTCATATAAGTCACCTATTAAGTAAAAAAGAAACATAGTATTATTTGCATAGACAAAAAAAAGACTTTTGATACAATCCAAAATTCATTTTTTTTTTTTTATTATTCACTTTTTTAAAAATCTCTTTGTACATTAATACATCCTGCTTTGCTAATCCCTACAAGTGATGAATTAATTAAAATTATATGGTCTTATAACTAAAAACCTTAGAAAAATCAAGTGAAAATTTATCACAAACAATGGCATAATTCAGCCAACTAGATACAAAGTCAATACACAAAAATTAACTGTTACTCTGTATACAAAAAAAAAAAAAAAATCAGAAAAGGTCCTGTTTAAACAGCAGCTAGAAGCATTAAAGGCCTAGACATAAACTTAAAAAGAAATATGCAACTTTATATTATATGAAGTTGTTAAATTCTGTGAAGTTACCAATTAGATGTGAATAAATGAAAAGCCATAGCTTGTTCTTGTCCTGGAAAGTTCAATATCACAGTGAAATTAATTAACTAGAAAGTAATCATAGATCCCATGAAATTTTTTTTTAAATCAGTAGATTTTTAAATAACGAAATAAAGGTGTTTCTAAAGTTTATCTGGAAAAAATAAATATGTAGGAATAAAACAAAAAAATTATGGGAAAAAAGTACTGAGTGAGGACTAGCTCTACCTGATAGTAAACCATATTATCAAGTTATAGTAATTAGAAGAGTATAATATTAATGCATAAATAAGCAGACAGATACTAAACAGCATAGTAAGTCCGGAAGCAGACACAACTACATGCAGGATTTAGTACAACCATATCTTGTGATATAGCCATTCAAATGGCAGCTAAACTTATGAATAATTCCATTTACTACTCCTTCTTTGGCTTTTAAGACTTTTAGTTGTATTTAAAAAGATCAGTTAAGATCTCCTCTGATCAACAGAGTGCTGTGAAATTGGAGTCAACAGGGAGACTCTTTAGAGTATAGCTGTTTGTATAGTTGTTCATGTTCTATAAGATTTTCCTCTGAAATACTCTAGTATGTCATAGTGATAAGCTCTTCATTTACATTGAGTTCACTGCTCTTTTTACTCTAAAGAATCAATTACTTAAATATTGAGAATCATACGAATACTTTTTGAGAATTGCTTTAGGATTATAACATCTAACGACTATGAAAGAGAGGGATGAATACAGGCCAAGAGCCATATTATTGAAAAATTAATCAATGAAACTGCCTTTACAATGTAATATTATATTAGCCAAATATTAATTATTGAAGTTATTGTATAGATTTCAATGGGGTATGGAATCGTTTTAGCATAAAGTGTTTTTGTTTTGAGACTCAGGCAACCACACAATTCTCTACCATTGAAATAATAGTGAGAAGATTTTTCTCCTTAGAAAAAATTACCATCATAACACAAGGAAAGAACTCAGCCATTATAAAGTGAGTACTGCACATGGGGGAAGAGGGATGGCTTATTCAAAAAATTAACAAGGAGGTCACCAGCTAGAAAATGATAAAAAGCACATCCTTATTTCACTCCTCATATCAAAATTAATTCCAGAAGAATTAATGATTTAATATAAAAATGCAATTTTCCAATATCCAGAACACATGAGAGAAATGTTCCCTATAATCTCAGAGAATATATACCATGTCTATCTTCCTCAGTTGTTATCCCAACAACCCAGCCTCTTCACAAATATTTTTTGAACTGGAATGAATTGAATTGAATACCAAGTCATAAAGGAGTGCAAAGTATTATCAAAAAATACAGAGAATGTTTAAATCTTTTTTTTAATGCATTGCAGTAAAAGACACATTGCCATTAGTCCCCCTCAAAATACTCCCCCTGACTTTGAACACACTTATATCCCATTGTTCTTTCCACTTTCTAAAGCAGTTCTGGAAATCCTTTTTTGTGAGTGTCTTTAGTTGCACTATTGTGGCTACCTCGATGTCCTGAATTGCTTTTGGTATGGCAATTTCTGTCAAATAAAAACATTACAGTGTGTCCTCATCTACGTTATTCACCAGATCTGGCACCATGCAAATTCTGGCTCATCCCCAAAATCAAGCGACCATGAAAAGTAAACGTTTTAAATCAGTTTCTTTTTTAATTTAAACATTCACTGTATTTTTTGATCATAGCTTGTACGAACCACCTTCTCTGAGGTGTTTGTGAAAGATACAAATAAGAACCTTCTGCCAAAGAGTCTTTGGGCGGGCAAGCATGGCAACGCACCTCATAGTAACTGCTTAAATAACTTTGGGGAAGAGACCCATTCGGACCCCCACCTGCGAGAAGTCAAGGCTTTCCTGACAGTGGAATGAGCCCTCAGCCAAAATCCACAGGACCCTGCCTGCCTTCTGCTTCCTCAGGGAGCTTCTCGACTCAGCACATCTGTCACCCTCAGCACCTGCCCAGCTGAGTTACAACCAATGTACTTCCCATTCTGGCTCCCTGACAGGTCTCCAAAAGGGTTGCTTTTGGTGACTCCATCTGCCAGATGTCACACAGACAGCCTGGCCCATGACTGCAAAGGAGAGCAGATGAACGCATTAAGGATGACCTGGTGCAAAGCTTCCAGGGCTGCAGCCAAGCTGTGCACCGTGAGCAACAGCAGCAGCAGTCAGACCAGCTCGGCAGGAAGCTATTAGGGTTGGGCAGCTTGCTTTGAGCAAAGGAATCTGCCCAGATGAGGCCAAGGCAGCTTGAACGACAGTGGCTGGCTTTGTCTCAGAGTCGCCACATCTACCCAGTAAGCGAAGATGAGCTTCATATGGTTTCAAGAGAGAAAGATCACAGGTCCCAAACTGATCTTCTCCAAGCCCCCTGAGCAAGTGGTCATCATCAATCAGTGATAACTACCTGAAAATAAAAACTTGTACAGTGTCTGGGGCAGATATCGGATTCACAGCCAACGTCCTATGCTTGTTCTGAAATTCGAATATTCTCTAAGAGGAAGTTTTTTTTGGGTTTTTTTTAATTAATATTATTATATTTTATTGTTAAATTTAATGGGGTGACATTGGTTGGTAACAATCAGACAGTTTCCCAATGGACAACTCCACATCACATCACCCATGCATCGCATTATGTGCCCAGCTCCCAGAATCAGGTCCCCTTCCAACCCCATATATCTGGTGCCCACTCCCCCCTTCCCACACAAATCTCCCTCCCCCCTCCCCCCTCCTCCCTCCTCTCCAGGTAAACACCAAACCATTGAGTGTGTCCATAATGCTGGTGCCCTAAGAGGAAGTTCTGCTGGACACTTCCCCATAGCACCAACTGTCCTTGCTCAATGTTCACCTTTGCTAACACAGATGAACCAGCCTGCAAAAAAATTTATAAAAACCCACTATGGGTGCAACATAGTACTGGTCCCTGATGAGGACTTGAAGATTTTTTTTTATTTTAATTTTTTCAATTGTTTTTGACACAGAGAGAGATACAGAGACAGAGATAGAGAGAAGGGGGAGGGCCCCGAACAGTCTCCACAGTTGTACATCATTGGTTTTTCCACATAGTTTCGTTCCACAGGTGGGTGCGGGGTTGCACAGGGCAGGAACTGGGCCAGGGTCTCGCCCCCATGAGAACTGAACCGGGGGCATATGGGTCCACACGGGCCGGGGCCGGGATTCGATCCTCGGTCCCAGGGCTGCAAAGTGAGCGCTTAACCCGCTGACACATCCCGGCTTCCCCCAAGGACTTGAAGATTTTAAAGGCACGTTCCTCAGTCTTCTATGAGCTTAAAAAGTGCATCAGAAAAGTACATTTGAGGGGAAGCCGGGATGGCTCAGTGGGCTAGGCGCTCACTTTGCAGCCCCAGGGACCGAGGATCGAATCCTGGCCCCGGCCCGTGCGGACCCATATGCTGAGCTGGGGAGTGCCCCCAGTTCAGTTCTCACCAGGGCGAGACCCTGGCCCAGTTCCTGCCCTGTGCAGCCCAGCGCCCACCTGTGGAATGAAACTATGTGGAAAAACCAATGATGTGCAACTATGGAGACTGCTCTGGGCCTTCCCTCTTCTCTCTGTCTCTGTCTCTGTATCTCTCTCTCTGTCAAAAATAATAAAAAATCTTTAAAAAAAAAAAGAAAAGTACATTTGAGTCACGTTAAATGTTTGAGGAAAAATTAAACATGGAAGTGTGGTAAGGATCATAATTCTAGTAAACAGAAGCACAAGGAAAGGAGAAAGAGATAGAGAAGTAGGATGGGATCTGGGCCTTGTGGAGAAGGAGGGTGGGATGGGTAGGCAGAGGGGAAAGGAAGAACATTGTGGGTGGGAGAAACAGAACGAGTAGGGGCTCAAAAGTAGAGCAGGGCTGGCATGATATGAAGGTCATGGCATCTGGTGAGAATTCATGAAACTATATCAAAAAGGAAGCGATTTAGTGCTAAAGATTTTGTCTCAGGTTTTTTTTAAGTTGTCAGTCCATTGTCCCAGGCTAACTCCAAACAATTCCATATTATTTGAAATAGCTTCTTGAAAATAACAAGCTGGACCATTACTTTGAATAAAACGTTAGAGCTGTGAAGAATCATAGGACTTACATAGGCCATCACTTCATTTCACAGATTCAGGAAGGTTGTCCTGCAAGCTCATAGCTCATTAGTGAGAGCTCCCACGTCTCCAAATAACCTCATTCATGGCCCCTTTCCTCTAAGCCACATTTCTTCACATTTTAAGACTTGGGGATGCTGGAATACCTAAACAGGTTGGGCTCTTGCCTTGCAACCACGAGATTCAGGGATCAAATCCCATCCCCAGCACATGCAAACCAATATGTTGAACTGTGGCATAACTGGTGAAAGTAGAAATCTGTCCCTAGACATGGGAGAGCCAAAAGAGTGTTCTAGCTTTCTAATTTCAGAATGATTCAGCAAATACTCTGAAAAAAATCAATTCTTTACTGAGGGAAAGCCACTGGAAAAAGCAACCAAATTGAAAGCAGAAATACTGGTGATAAGAAAAAGTAAGAGAAGGTTCACCTGGTGGGGCCCAAAGGACCGCAAACCCCAGAAGCACTATAACAGCCAAGTCCAAAGGTGGATGCACCACCAAAAACAGCAAAGGGACTACAAACAATAACTGCAGAATGTCCAGAAAGCAACAATAAGTAAAATGCAATATATTACCTCTAGTAATCATGCAAATAAAAATCCATAACTTTATTATCTGTATCTATTAAAATGAAAGAAGTGAGTAAATACTCAATTTCAAAAGTAAGAAAAATAACAACAAAGAATATCAAAAGCAAGCAGAATAAAAGAATTACTAAAGATAAAATACAAATCAATGAGAGAGAAGACAGCAATAAATATAGCATTAATAAATAAATAATCTTATCCTTTAAAAACCATAAATAAAATGGACAACGCTATAGTTAATTTTTAGTAAATGAGTAAGAAAACCAAATATACAAAATAAACATAATAAAGAAAAATAACCATCAAAATACAGAATTTTTTTAAAAATATGTAATTATATTGTCACAATTCTATGTAAATATTTCAAGAAATAGATGAAATGGATAACTTAAAAAGTTAAAATAAAAATTGAGGTAGAAAGTCCAAACAGACTGATTATCATACAAGTGAGGTTTTCAAAAAGCTACCAGAACCACCTTGATTAAATGGTTTTTACAGCGAAATACTAACAAATAATTAAAAATCGGATAGTCTAGTTGCTATTTAAATTCTTTCAAATCATAGAAAAGGAAGATAAATCATTCAAATTTTTATGTCAAATATAAAATATACATCGACATAAAAGCCATATAAAGCTAATACAAAAAAGTTATATATATATATCATATATATATATTTATCATATATATATATCATTCTCACTTATGAAAACTAATGTGAAAGTTATAAGTAAAATGTTAAGAATAGAATATTATGTCATATTAAAATAAAATACATCATTATCAAACAGAGTTTATTCTGGGAATTCAAGATGACTCCATATGAGGAAATACATTAATATGATCAATCATACTAATAGGTCAAGGCAGAAATGATATGATCATTTCCAACAGTGCTGAAAAAGCATTTGAAAAAATTCAACATTTATTTTTTTATCATATACACACACTCACATGTACATAATCATTCATTAAAATAAGAATCAATTAAACAAATTCCATTTTATTAATGTAAAAAATAATGCAAAGTTGCCCACTATATTCATTAGTATTTCACACAATACTGGAAGAATTAGCCAACAAAATTAGAACGATAAAGCAATCGAGAGGTAAAACGATCTATTTTTAGATAATAGATGTGTATATTAAGAAAACTCAAAAAAAGGGAGGGGGGTATCAAATATACAGTGATGGGAAGAGACTTATATGAAGTGGAGTGATCAAGCTTTTACAAAGAAGCAAGCAGATAAATTCAAAATTCAGGACATTCCTAATGATTGCCTACTTCTCTTCCATAAGTTAATGGTATCAGTTAAGAAAACAAAGTGGGGACAGGGTAGGAGCAGAGAGAGAAGGAGATTGATTTAGATAGAAAGAAATTTAAGATACAACTCAATGTGTTAATAATTTGGGGGACTGTGTGGTTCCTAATTCAAACAAACTAGCTTTAAAAGGTATTTGAATAATTTACTGGGTAGTTGCTAATACCAAAAAAAAAAATTTTTTTTTGCTTGATGTAATTGATAAAATTTTATTCTTTTTATGGCCAAGTAATATTTCATTGTATTCATGTATATACAAAGGCTGTCTGGAAAGTATCCAGCATGTAATATAAAAAATAGAGGCATTTATGGCTAAATTTTTTTCTGGACAGATCTTCAATTTCTTTTCCAGTTTTCCCAGTACAGGTTTTTTATCTCCTTGATTAAATTTATTCCCAAGTATGTTATTTTTTGATGTAATTATAAATGGCATTGTTTTATTAATTTCTCTTTCTGATAATTTGTTATTGGTGTATAAAAATGCCAGTGATTTCTGAATATTAATTTTCTATTCTACTACTTTACTGAATTCATTTATCAGTTCTAATATTTTTTTTCAGTGGAATCTTTAGGGTTCTCTCTACATAGTATCATGTCATCTACAAATAGAGTTTAACTTCTTCCTCTCCATTTTGGATGTCCTTTATTCTCTTTGTTGTCTGATTGCTATGGCTAGGATGTCCAAACATGTTGAATAAAAGTGATAAAAGTAGGTACCCGTATTTTGTTCCTGATATATGGAGAAAACGTTTATCTTTTCCCCATTGAGTATGATGTTGGCTGTGGGTTTGCCATATATGGTCTTTATTACGCTGAGGTATGTTCCTTCTATTCTCACTTTGCTGAGAGTTCTTATCATAAATAAAAGCTAGGTTTTGCCAAATGCTTTTTCTGCATCTACTGATGTGATCACATGTTGCTACTAAGAGGGTTTCAGATCCCGAGACTTGAAAGGAAGGTGATGCTCATTAGGTTTCATGCTCTGGATCCAAGAGGGGAAATGGAGGAATGAATGTCAGACAGCATTTGAGCATTGTTGATTCAGCCCTATTATTTAATAATACCAAAATTCTAACTATAACCTGAATTATTATTGTTCTTATTTTTATTGCTATTATTATTGACTTTGAAATGAGGAAGTTCAGTTGTGTGTTCAATTGCCTTACAAAGTGTTCCCATTGTCCTAGGGGAACCTACCTTAGTCCTATCTTACCTACATAGCCCACCTATCAGTATTTCCTATCAAGTATCCTTTTTTGAGAATCAGGCACTGCACTAATGTTTTTACATCCCTCTTTTTATTTATCTCAATATTAAGTAGTTTTTAATATCCATACTGAAATGAATTATCTTCATTTTACATAAGAGGAAGTGAACAGAGAGGTTATCTGTCTAAAATGACACAGCTCCTAAGTAAAAGACCCAGATCTGAAATCCAGATCTGTTTGATACCAACGAGCATACTTCACATTGATGTTGCTCCTTTACCCTTCCCACCATCAACCCCTTGAGGACCTCGGTTGTTTCAGTTTCACAGGAATGGCATCAAAGTCAATCTCCATGTATGTGCAAAGTCCCCTTATCTGTTGAGTCAATTCCCTTCTCCAAAGCACCATAGTTCATATCATCGTTTGCCCCAATCCCGTTAAAAAGCTTTCCCCTGGTCTGGAGAGTTCTCTTCTGCCTCTATGTATGTTAGATATCTTTATTTAAAATTCAGGACCACTGAATTTTTAGAGCAGGCATCAAGTACAGCATGAGTCTCCCAGCTGCCACCACCTGTCACTCTGTGTTTACGACCGAACTCACTGAAACAGAGGTTTTAGGTGGAGGAGTATGGCTCTTCCACCACTGAGGTCCTAGAGCGGAACAGTGCTTCCACAGCAGACCTCCTTTTTCATTCTTATTTTTCCATATCAGAGAAGAAAGGAACAAAAACCCAGTCACTGTAGAGCGATATGAGGAAATCCCCCTTTACCTTTGGCAATTCCTCTGACAGTCAGAGCCTCCACTCTTGGTGGTATAAGCAAGACCTCCAGGTGCCTCAGTCATCTTGAGACAACCAGAAATAAAAAATACAAGCCTGCAGCTGAGCAAAAGGACGAATGCTCTACTTGGGGAGCAAGATAAAAGACAGGACACTGTGTGAGTGAAACACCATCCATTGAGTGGGAAAGGATCAAGAGTGGGCCTCCGCTTCAAAGAACAGTGCCGGCCAGAGAATTTGACTCCACTCTGTTAGACCATTCCTTTAACGATTCCCTTTCAATCGCCTTTATAAACAGTCATCTTCTGACCTTGGGTCTCTCTGTTGAATACAAATCTTAGCAGGAAATCCCAAAGACTATTCAAGCTTTTATCAGTTAACAGGAGTTTTTAAAACCGGAATGATTTCATTACAAAGTTTGTTGTGAGTTTCTTAAAAAAGAAAAGCAGAAGCTCCAGAAAGGTGTCTGTCCAGATAGCACACACGTCTCAGACCTGAAATGAGTGGTGGCTTCCATGTGCTTTCCCGAGAATTAAACCATCACCAGACAGGGTGGGGGTCCGGGTGGGAACTCTGAATGGTCAGGTGAATTCAGAGTGATGCAGGAAACTTGACCCCACACAATACCCGGACTCTTTCAGGCCATCTGAAGACAGAGACTGTTTGGAAAAAGCATCTTCAACCTGATAGTGAGACACTATATCACTGCCCAGAAGGCCCTTCTCCTCATTCTTCCCCAGGTTAACCCTTCCTGAGTCACCTAGACTCAGCTAAGGCCTCACTTCCAAGCCTGTGTGGGACGTACCTCTTCTGTGTCCCTGTACAACCCCACTCTCAGCTAGAACCACCATTCTGTGAATAGGAACTGTGGTTTTTGTCTTCACATCAGAAGTGCCCAGCTCAAGGTCTTGAATGTAGGTGCTGAATGAATGTTTCTTGAATAAATGGATTCTTAAACAGAATGGATGGAATGCTGAATGAATGAATGAATGAATGAGCATGTAAATGAACAAAGGAGTAGCACAGTCTCAAGATGCAAGTTTGGAATTCTGCTCTGGTCCAGATCAGCCCAAATAGCAAGGGGGCTTTCTATAGCAGAAACAGTAGGCCAAGATGGTAATTTCATTTACTAGTTTCACTATAGAAGTATATAAATTCCACCTTTCTTCCCAAAGTCTCAATATATCTGCCCACAAGTCTTCCAAACCCAGCGTAAACCTCTTTGACATCAATGACACGTGACCAGACATAAGCTGTCCACCTCACACACGAGGTCTGCCCAGAGTCCCACTTCTCTCTGGATAGAACTCATCTGATATCACAAATTCCCCAGCTTCATCCAGTAGGACCCAGAAGAACAAACTGTCCATAAAACTTTCAACTTCAGAAACCAGGAGACAGCAGGCAGCAGAAATAAGGAATAGAATTATCTTAACCAAAAGCCCCTGGGGCAGAATGAACCATTAACCTGACACCAACATAGTGAGACACACATGACAGGACAAATGGTCACCATTCCTAGGCTTCAGGACTCAGCCCCCAAAGCGTATTTGCAACTATTTGCATATCTCTGTGTGCTATTTGCTTAATGCACTGAAAACTCTCTTGCTTTTCATTTCTTCCAAAGTTCTTCATTTATGTTTCACCCATGCCATGCAGACTGACACAACCTGCAGGGAAGATATGGGGGGAGGGGGGGCAGACATGAGAGCAACCACCATCGCCACTGATTAAAATCAATCTCCGCCAAAAGGTGTGAAGATGCTATTTATTTGAACCCAGATGTCATCAAGGGACAATTTAAACCTAAAACCCAAATCCTGCAAAAAAGGCAGCTATCAAATTACTTGTCTAAAGCTGGCTCAAAAGAGAAAGGATACCTTAAAGAAGTACAAAATGAGTCTCTAATCATCCAGCAGATGAGGGATTTTTACATCCAACTGCCCTAACCAATAGGCTGGGAGCTCTTGAAATTCTATCAAGATAATCTCAGTCTGCATGTTCCATCCACATATACCTTCAAACAACTAAAACAGCAAGAATCAGGAGGGCCTTTTCTGACCAAATAAGGTTAAAAGGATTGGTTAGACCCATATCCTCCAAAAGAGACAAATTTGATAACATTTTGTTAACCCTACAATTTACATTTTTATTGCCTCTGAGCAATTCTGAGGGGTACATGTTTGAAAGAGGGGTGGGGGAGGAAGCAATATTCAAGACGGCATTATTCCATTTTAACGTTATTACACTTATTGGAAGTGTGTGTGTGTGTGTGTGTGTGTGTGTGTGTGTGTGTAACTGCAGTACTCAAGGAAAGTCCATATACAAACAGTAATATTCTCAAATCACACGTCAGAGATTCCAGAAAATGTCCCTTGTGCTCAAATACAGCCATCGCCATACTCTAATACAGTTTAACAACACATACTACACTCACGTAAATGATATTACAACAAACTGGGTCACTGCAACCCCTCACATAATGCTCAGATGAAAGACCATTATCATGAAGGAACTGGGAAAGAGACAAAATCGATTTCTCAGGATCCACTCCATGAGCAGAATACACACAAGGGCTGTCCAGGAAGTATCCAGCCATGTAATATGGAAAATAGAGGCATTTATGGATGGATTTTTCTCCAGACAGTCCTCTTATTGAACAGAGAATGAAACTGTCCAGGACTTGGAACATGGACTCATATACACTTTAGCAGATTTTGTTACTGCCCTCCAATCTGAAAGGTGGGAAGCATAGTAATCAACATCGTGGGACTAACTGTGTGCTGTGCCCAGAAACGCTCTAGGAACCTGCTTTCTGGTTGTGTTTTCTGCCTCTGCTCCCCTGATTGTCCACAACCTGGCTGGCTCCCTGTCCATTTATTGAGTGACATATGATTTCAAAGGAGGACTCAGTTAATATGAAAGTCAGTTTATTCTGTTTTCCAAAAAAATAAGCAATAGTCCATGTCAGTGACTTTTTAGATGTGACACCAAAAACACAGGCAATAAAAGCAAAGATAGGCAAGTAGGGTATATCAAACAAAAAGCTTCTGCACAGCAAAGAACCAACATAGAGAAAAGGCAGCGTATGGAACGGGAGAAAACATTTGCAAACTATACATCTCATAAGAGGGTAAGAGCCAAAATAGAACTCATATAACTTAATGGCAAAAAAATAAAATAAAAATAAAAATACATAAAATAAATAGCCTAATTTAAAAATGGGCAAAGGTCCTCAACACATATTTCTCAAAATAAGACATACTAATGGCCACCAGGTACTCCACTTCACTGATAATCAGAGAAACATAAATAAAAAAACAAAGAGATATCACCTCCTACCTCTGAGAATGCTATCATCATCTGATAAAAGGTAACAAGCATTGGTGAGAATATAGAGAAAAAGAAACCCTTGTGCCATGTTGGTGGGATATAAATGGGTAACATCATCATGAAAAACAGTATGGAGCTTCCTCAAACAATTAAAAATTGAACTACCTTACGATCCAGCAATCCCACTTTGGAGTATTTATCTGAAGAAAATGAAATCAGGATCTCAAAGAGATATTTGTACTCCCATGTACCAGTCACCATTCTTCACAATAGCCAAGATACAAAAACAACCTAAGTATCTATCAACAGATGAATAAAGAACATGTGATTATACACACACACACACACACACGTGGCCATTACCAAAAAATCCTGCCATTTGTGACACATGGATGAACCTGGAGGACTTTATGCTAAGTGAATTGAGTCAGACACAGAAAGGCAAATATTGTATGATATCACTTATATGTGGAATCTAAAATAGTCAAACTTATAGAAGCAGAGAGTAGAATGGTAGCTGCCAGGGATGAGGAGAGAAGATAAGAGGCTATGTTGATCAAGGGCCACGAAGTCTCAGTTATGCAAGATGAAAACATTCTGGAGATCTAATGTACAGCACTGAGACTACAATGAACAATGTCATGTTCTATACTTGAAATTTGCTAAGGGGGTAGATCTTAATTGTGTTCTCATCACAAAAAATTACGGTAAGTCTGTGAGGTAATGGGTGTGTTAATTAGCTTGATTGAGGTGATTATTTCACAATGAATATGTATATCAAATCATCAAGTTGTACTCTTAAAATATAGATGATTTTTAATTGTTAATTTCTTGCTTACTTTTATTTCCGTTTTCTATAAATAGATGATGGTAGAACAAGTTTGGGCAATTCAGGAAGGATGACAGAATTTGCTAGAAACTATAAAATTAAGGTTTGAATACAACATTTACAACTACATGATTCTAAACAATTCATATGTTTATTAAGAACTTTTTTTATCAATAATTTCAGTTAATATAGATGCCAATTATTCCACTCTCCCAAACAGGCATGTTATTGATCAAACCAGTAGATTGAAAGATGGAAGATAAACAAGTTAGGTAGTATCAGCAGGAGCTAAACAGAACCTCAAAAGGTCTTAACCACAACTGATCGCCATGTTCCAGGTCCTGCCCAGACCTGAGAAACTAACTCTCATTTCCTACATAGGAGACTGAGTTGGATATGCAAATGCCAATTCATCAATTTAGAAATATTTGCCAATACAGACCAGAACACTCACGTTAGCTGTAACTGCTTTGGAGCTATCTTACCTTATGTTCCATGTATGAACAAGAACTCTTCTTGTGAGGATGAAGAATTCAGTCCTCATCTCCTGCTTCATTTCTTCCCTTCTCTCTTCCTGTAAGGTTATCACTAAAATATAACTGTAGGGACATTAAAACCTACCTGAAAGCCCATAAAATGCTGAATGGTTGTTGCAAGAGCATTTTTTCAAATCAGAAGAGATGCAACTGGTTACCTAAGTCTTCAAATCCAGTATATATACATATTTTTTTGACCAGAAAACAAAGGTTGCTAAGAAAAGCTTCTTATTCTTATCACAGAATCTCACCACATTAAAGGAAAAGAGATGATAGAAGAATCTCAGCTAATTCCCTTACTCATTTATTCTTTTAAAAAATTTTATTGAGCACCTAACTGAGCCAAGCATGAGTTTAGGCACTTAGGATATAGTAGTGAGCTGTCCTCGTGAGCTTACACATGCTGTTGGAGAAAGATAAAAACTAAACATAGTAAATAAGTGAACCGTACAGAACACTAAAACATGTTTAGGGAAGAAAGAAAATGTAGAACCAAGTACGGAGGAGTAGCACGTGATAATGGTAGGGGGTAGGGACAATTTGGGTAAGTAGAATCCATGACAAGTGATGTACTTATCACAGGATGGGGAAAAAGACTTGTTCTAGGGAGATTCTTTTTTCAGCCTCTTAGTGACTAACCTCCATCCTTTAGTATGAATTAGCTCAAAGACATGTCCCTACCCCCAAAATGCATTAACGATTGAGGTAGGAGGGGAGTGGGCTGGCGAGCTGACAAGACGTCCTCCCAAACCCTAACACCGCACAGGGGAAGGGATGGATGCGCTTTGAGAGTCTGTACAGCAGAGAGGAAAACAGTGGAAAGCGACAGCACTTCGACAAAGCTCTTGTAACAGTTTCGCAAAGGTTAGAAACTGTCCCCAGTGGCATTGTCTGCACTCAGCTGCTGTGGCCTTCGCTTCCAGGGGTCCTCAAGAAAGGGCTTGGTTATTCTCCTCTCATACGTGAGAGCTAAACTATCTTGCCGGGCACAGTCAGCAAGGCTATTTTCTCCCACACGGTGAACGATCACTTCCCACAGCCATTGTTCTGTGAATTTCCCTGTCTGCATAGACAATGGGTCTGGCTTCAACTCTCGTGTTAGAAATACGGCAGGTACGATGACAATAGATGACAATAGGACAGCTCGTGGGCTGGTAGTCAGGAAGGTGCTAACATACAGGGTGTTGTGCACATCAACTTCGGGAAGGAAGGTGTCCATTGAAATTAGAGCAGAAGGAAGTGCGGGGACAGGCCTTTTACTAGAGCGTGTCTTACAGGTCTCTGTGTTTTCGTTCATCTCTGAGAGAAGGCGTGGGTGAGGAGGGGGCTGAATAGGGCTACGGCAGCAAGGAGTGGATCCTTTGGTTTTCTTTGTATGTGTGGTCTTTATCTGTGGAAGAACAAAATTTCCAGATGCTGAAGATGACAAAAATGATTTCCCTTCATCTAAGGTCATCACTTGCTTACCTGGTGAGACTTTTTTTTTTTTTAAGCAAGTCCATTGTTGGGCTTGCTTTTAGAACAAAACTAGTAACAACAGCAGTAATAGTAACACAGCACCCTATCACTGACTTATGCCCAGCTACTCCACTCACACTGATGCAGCCCTTGCCTGTCCTCTGTCCAAAAGCACTAACCACCCTCCTCTCCGTTTTCCTCTCTAGAAAGTTCAATGTTTTAAGCCTTCATGATCTAGAATTTAAATAATAGACATAGGGGGAAGCTGGGATGGCTCAGTAGGTTAAATGCTCGCTTTGCATTCTTGGGGACTGAGGATCAAATCCCGGCCCTGACCCGTGCGGACCCATGTGCTAAACTGGGGAGTGCCCCCAGTTTGGTTCTCACCTGGGTGAGACCCCGGCCCAGTTCCTGCCCTGTGCAGCCCCGCCCACCTGTGGAATGAAACTATGTGGAAAACCAATGATGTGCAACTATGGAGACTGCTCTGGGCCCTCCCCCTTCTCTCTGTCTCTGTATCTCTCTCTCTCTCTCTGTGTCAAAAACAATAAAAATAAATCTTTAAATAATAGACTTAGGTATAGAACACCCCCCTTGCCCCCAAGCACGTGCTCCCCACAATACCTCCATCAGGACACGGAATCTGTTTCTGCTCAGCACTCTACCCTTGCACCTAAAAACTAATACATAAGACAAGATCAGGATCCTTTCACAGGGAACACACAGAACTGTGCTGGATTCAGAGGCGGTTTAAACGTTTCTCAGATTCCTGGATGTCTGAGCCTTCGATGAGAGGACCAATAACCAACCCCCTGTGATGGCAACTCAGGGACATATAAATCCTAGGACAATGTGTCACTCCATTGGGTCCTCCTCATTACTTCTTCTGAGCTATTCACCAGCCACCAAGATTAAGACATGACTTTCCTTACACCGGTTTTTTATGCGACATGAACCAAGGACCACCAGAAAGTTCCTACTTGCCAGGCTGGCTCCCCGACAGTCTCCATAATGTTTGAAATTTCACTGTTAGAAACTTGTGTCTTAAATAAAGTGCCTCCCCCCACCCCCAAAGTCCTCGCCAGATTCTGTCTTTTAAATTCCAAATTCTTCAGAGAGTAATAAGACAGGTGTGAGTGGTTAAGTAGACATGGGGGCATTATAGGAATGAGAAGGTTAATAGGGGAAAACAAGTGCACGCTAATGAGAACCTTCAACTAACTTCACAGTTGTAACAATCGCCTGTTGTGTCAGGATGAAGGGGCTACGTGTAGAAAGCACAGCCCAGGGCGGTATCCACAGGAGGCGATTTGTGCCAAAGGATTCTTCATACACAACATCATCCACTTTCCCCCTGACAGGTTCCCAGGGTCCGGGCCACACTGCTGTGGACACCTGCCTCCGTAACTGCCATGGAAGTGCCTGCCCGGCCTGCTGCCTCACAGAACTCACCTGGCTTTCTGTACACCTGGTCTGCACTCCGTGCCATCTGCTGACATGGCACCTCCGGCGTCACAGGCCTGGCCTCCACAGAATGTGTGTGAGGTCTAGGCAGGTGACGGAGACAGGAGGCTGATGGGCCAGGGCCAAGGGCCAAATACTCCTCCGGGGGCTTCTGATGCCACTGCTCGTTAGGAAAGGCTGCAAGTTCCTCTATGTAAAGGTAGTTTACAACTCTAATAACGTATACATGAGCGCACTTCCCATGAATAATTACAGATTATTAGCCAGCTAATTACAGTCCACGGTATTAAAAGATCTGGAATTCATTATCCCAATCGAGGAAATTACTTTGGCACGTGTTTTGAAAAGAAAAAGGCTGGAAAAGAAGTTCTGTTCTGGTCTGGGTGAGAAACTGCTATGGTTTTATGTTCTCTTCCCAGCGTGAGATAGGCGTGCACTGCTGGGCAGCCCACAGAGATCCGAACTGTGCATTTCAGCCTCTCAGGCCCAAATGACTTTGCTTTTTTAAGTAAGGTTGCCAGATATAGCAAATAAAAATACAGAATGCCCAGTAGAATTTGAATTTCAGACAAATGATAAGCAAGGCAGTGCACGCATGTCCCAAATGTTGCATGGGGCATACGTATATTAAAAAATTATTCACTGTTTCTATGAAATTCAAATTGAACTAGAGCGTCCTATATTTCATCTGACAACCCTTATCCCCAAGGAGAATTTGAAACAGCAAGTAATGCTGAGGGGACACAGTCAAAGAGGAGGTTCAATGAAAAGTAATCCCATGTCAAAAACTGGGGAATCAAACTTTGTACAAAACTATGAATCTCCAACATGGGAAGAAAATGGCCATGAGGCTATTCAAACATGAGCTACTCCCAGATCAAAACGGCGCAATGGTGAGAGAGTCCGTGGCTGTGTGGATTTGGTCCTTGTGCAGAGTCCCTGGCTGTCCCCAGCCACCACGAGTCTTTCCAGCCATCCAGCAACAAGACGGCGAGGCGGAGGAAGCGTGGAGAGCAGTCTCTTGACACAGTGTCCCCCTCACATCTACCCGGCCACTGACAGGCTGACAGCCTGTTCTACTTAAATAAATTAACCGCTTCCAGCTCTCCCACTATCACAATGGAAACAGAAGTGCACATGCTGGTATATAAATAGCGAGGGGTGAACTTAGAGAGGGGCAGAAAAGGCATTTTCCAATAATAAAGATAAAAGCACCAGTGCCTTATTTTTACTCCAAAATGACTTAAAACTAAAGGTATAAGAAACAATCACTGACTAACACATTTGACAAGAAATACAATCTAAATACAGGCAAAACTGTACGATTCTGTCCACAGAGTAAATTTTCAAAGAACAACATCAGTGTGAGCTATATGTAATTCAGGTAGATAATAGATCCCTTCACTCAAAAAGTAAGATATATTATAAGATATTTATATCTTACAGTGTCACCTTTAAATACTTCCAGGTGTCCTATATTTTAAAACCAGTCTCAAATTACATGTAGTGCTACTAAGTCTAACAGGGGAGAAAAATCTGCCAGTCTTTGAAATAAGATGCTAATTATACTTCAGTTGCCCGGGCTCACTAATGCTTATGAGGAAGATGCTACACCATCACCATGGAGTGATTACTTCCCTCTCAGGAAATAATATGTGTGAACTATCTTGAAGTTTCCCTTATCAGTGATACAGATTTGCTTAAGGTGAAATTTCACTTGGACAAATAAGCTATTATCCAACACAATATAGAAGGTGTTTTGAAAAGTGTGAACTAAGATCAAATGTATCAAAAAACCCCTGACTGCATGTTGAAAATACATGATTGTAGGCCCCACCTCATACCCAAATGAAGTTATGTTAGTAAAAGGTGATTTCTTTGCATACCAGAATTTGAGACCCACTGGAACCTAAGCAGAACTCTAATGACTCTCACCTTTATCTAAAATGTGTAAGTGCATGAGTATAGAGACAAGAAATTGTTGTTGACAAACACTGCAAAACATCAGAGAAATTATTATTCATTTCTATAATGTAGTAACAGTTGCTTCTGCACATGATGGAGTAACTAGTATTAGACTTCTTCTGCTATAAACAACTATGAAGCTGGAGAAAATATATAAGACAACTGTAACCATGCATTAGACAGTGAGAAGAACAGGACCACCGTCCTTCAGAGAAGGAAAACTCAGATAACACCCATATTGACCTTGGGCTTCTGCAAACAACAACAATATAGTGGAGAAGAGGCAAAGTAGAAAGCAGCTATCTCATTGAGTTGAGGAAGCAGACACCAGCTTTGCCTAGTCAGGGCCTCCGAACACTACATAGCGCCTTCCCTTAAGTCCTTAGTTGAACGCTGGGCTGTGTGTGTGCAGCGTGAAATTCTATAATATGTAGCAGGAAGAGGCTCTTGGGAGAGTGAATGGAGATACCAAAGGTTTAAAAACGCTGAGCTACATTGGCTGAGTCTGAACAGCAAAATCTGAGTGCGTCCAATATTCATTTAGGACCCCAGAAAGGCCATCCCTGGGAGTAAACACCACACCGTAGAATAAGGGGGTGTCCTAGGACTAAGGACAAAACAAAAATAACCCCTCCCCAACAAAGCCTAAAACCAAGCCTGGCGGAATCAAGAAGTGCCTCCAAAATAGGGACCAGTTGCTGGTGGCAGACTGCTGAGAGCAAGTGTACAGATGTCTCGTTACCGGGAATGCCATGAAAACGTAGACATAAAACTGCACACATTTCAGACCTCTCGGAGGCCTGTACTTTCCTTGTTCTTCTCCCATGTGCTACAAAAGGACAATCTGGATGTGTGGCAAGCTGCAACCAGAGCTAAGCAAATTTCCCTATCAAAAAGCCCGCAGACAGTGAAAAATGTGTCTTTGAAACTGCAGGTAGGGCTCATACCTTCTGGAAGCTAATTATCAGACCTAGCTGTCCTCAAATAAACCTGCACAAAGTGGCAAGCCTTGGGCTATTAATCCTTTTTAATGTTTTATGATTATTTTTTTATTGGCTGCAGGCTTATGCAATTCAAACTATTGGAACCTGGGGAGGAAAATCATGTAAAAAAAAAAAAAAAGTGGCTCATCTATCAGATCTATCTGACACAGCTTCTTCCTTCAAGTTGTTTCTTGGATATACGCATATGTTTCCTCTCTGTTACCATGAGCCTCTCCCAAATCTGGGCCCGTACCTCCTGCTCCCAAAATTGAGGCTCCAGTTTCTGCTCACCAGTTTCTTCCCTCTCCAATCCATCATTCACAGTTATGCCAGACCCATCTTTCAAAAATGCTAATTTTTCAGGCCTCTCCACTATTCAAAAATCTACCACTGGGAGATTCATGTGCAGTAGGAAATGCCAGGGCTTTGGAGCCAAGGACAAGGGCTTACAGCCGTGCTCCCCTGAGCCCAGCTGTTGAATTTGTAGAAGGAATTTAACATCTCTGAGCCTCAGTGTCTCATGTGTAAAATGGAAATAAAGCAAGCTTGGAAGGTTCTTACCAAGAAATGGTACAGGATTTGCAAAGCACCTGAACCCCAGAAAGCACTCAGTGAATATTGCTTCAGTTTCCTCTCTCTATAGCTTGAGATCTTACAACCCTATTCAGCATCAACTCTTCCTGACCCACCAAAGCCCTTCATCGTCTGATTCCCACCTCCATGTCCAACCACGCATCCCACCTGTATGAATTCTGTTCCCCAATGAGGCTCTCGCCCTCTTTGCCCTGATCGCTACTTCTCTCCCTTCGCGCATGCTCTATATTCATTTCTGCTTCCCCACTGTGCATTGTACTCTCCTGTCCTGCAAACCCTTTGAAATCCAGCTTAATTCCCTCACTCACCTTCCAGCCTCCTTAGTCACAATGATTTCACCATTTTGAGGAGGTGACAGTGCGTACAAATTTCCCAGGTTACAAACTCACACATCTAGGAATGCAATTATTTTTATTTTCTGTAACTGAATGTCATTTCTACCTCAAGCCCCCACTTAACTAGAGGTATTCATTTAGTTTTAGTCATATTTGGTTTTTCTTTTTTTTTTTTTTAAATATATTTTTATTATTTATTTTTGACAGAGAGAGAGAGAGAGAGATACAGAGACAGAGACAGAGAGAGAACTGAACTGGGGGAGCTCCCCAGTTCAGCATATGGGTCCGCACGGGCCGGGGCCGGGATTCGATCCCTGGTCCCCGGCGCTGCAAGTGAGCGCTTAATCCACTGAGCCATCCCGGCTTCCCCTATATTTGGTTTTTCTTGCTCAGAGTTTTCTCAGTCAGTTCTGGGTACTCCGCTTCCTCTCCTTCCTAGGATAACATCTAAACTCCAGGGAG